>PVIA01007389.1:0-83995 GCA_004024845.1 Tonatia bakeri | reverse complement strand
AAGGGAGTCCCACAATGTTATTTTATTATAATACTATTATAATGAATCAGGGGTAGTGCGCAGGCGCATTCCATGATTCAAAGTTATCCCAGAAAACAGAAACAACCAGTCTTAGGGGGTCTTTGTCATGTATGGATGTTTTCTTCATCCAAGCCCTGCGGGGCTCCTGGAGTTCCCTTCCTGACTGTCTCCTGCCTCAATTTTATTAAAATTATTTTAATCAAATTTACAGTAGATATCAATTGAATATACTATTATCCTACATGTATGAAAATAAGTATTTCTAAAAAAGGACAATAATCTATAGAAATGTATTCAGAAATTTTACCCTATTTTACATGGTTATCACTAAAAATTATACAGTAACGCTGTATAATTTGAAGTAATCACTACTTCATATGCTATTTGGAATCTGACTCCTCTTACCCTCGAAATATACATTGCAAAAGAATTTTCATTTTTGGTTATATGTGGGTTGTTTGGGATTTGGCTTTTTAACATTTTTTGGTAAAGTTTGGGGCAAAAATCTATCAAGCTGTCTTGTTAGTTAAATCAGAAAATGTTATTACTAAGGAAATGACTCATATGTGCTTTTGAAAATATCACACTCAGAATTCATCAATTAACACATTGTATGGAATTTACTTAACAATGCTTTTTTAGGTGTCAAACTCTTCAAGTTCTTTTTAAAGTAAACCTCTTCCTAAGCAATCTGGTTTACTGGAGGTCACAGTGCCTCAGATATTTTACTTTTCTGTAAGTGTGAAATATTTGCGTCACTTTAAATTGTGGCTCACATCCTCTCCATCTCAAACGGTCCTCATCAGTCCTCAGCAGCCTCCACCTGTTCATGTCAGTCCCTGGCTTCTTCCCACACCGCTCCTAGAATGACCCTCTTTGAAAGATACTGGAGACTTACTAATTGTTGACCTGAATGCCTCTTATTTGCTTCCTTAAATCTTTCGTAGCATTTGCCACTGTTGAAAGGGTTCCATTAAGAAACTTCCACTCGTAGGCTTCATAATGACCTATTCTTCTCTTTCTCCTGCCTCATAAATCCCATCCCTCCCTACTAAATATCTCTATTTCAACATTGTATATTTGACCAAATTCTCTTTATATATCTGCGTTATTAGAAAGCCTTTTCAAGGTTTTAGTATCTGCATCCAAAATGTACATCTTTTGAGTTCCCAATCTGCATTTTATAACCTAGGTGGGTCTCAATTTTCAGCAGCTGTACAACTAAGTCCACCGTCCTCTCACTTAAATACGTTCCCATTCTCATGAGGGCTCCATTGTCTTTGCCATCACCCAGATTTTAAATCTAGAAGAAAACCTTACTTTCCCCTTTTAACTCACGCCACACATTGTATCAGTTGCAAATCAAGCAGGAAGCACTTTTGTGATAGCTCCGACATTCCTTCCCTTTTTTTTCCGGTCTCACCAACCATGTGCTGTTTCCTCTCTTAGGGAGTAAGCACCTTTCTGATTTTTTTTCCTTCTAATGTGTCCTGCAAGCTGTTGCTAAAGCCTGCCTCTTGCCCTGACCAGCATGGCAAAGCAAAAGTTACCCACAAAGCAAAAGTCACCAGTTCACTTCCAGTCAGGGCACATACCTAGGCTGTGGGTTTGGTCCTCTGTTGGGGTGTGTGACAACTGATTGATGTTTCTCTCATGCATTGCAGTTTGCTTTCTCCCTCCTTTCCCCTCTCTCTAAAAATAAAGAAATAAAAGCTCTTTAAAAAATGAATGGCTCCCTCAAAATGGCCAAATGGCCATGCCTTGCTCATGCTCAGAAACCTTAAGTGGTCCCTCAGTTTCTTCAATGCCTTGTACTCTCTAACTTTCAACTACCCATATCCACTAAGTCCCATACTGCAGCCAACCAGACAACTTGCCATTCCCTGAATATATTCCACCTGTTTCATCATTGTGTCTCTGCTTATACTGTTTGCTTCAAAGTGTTGTCCCTAAACCTCAGCATCAACACCTGAGAACTTATTAAAAACCCAGATTCTCAGGGCAACCTCACTCCTCCAAATCAGAAACTCTGAAGTCAAGGCCCAGCAATGTGTTTTAATAAGGTCATTCTGATGCATACTAATTTTTTTGAACAGGAATTCCTTTTCCTGTTTTCCCTGCTAATACTTTTTCTGTCTTTTGAAAAGCTCTTTTTTTTTTTTGAAAAACTCTTAAACATAACTTTTCTATAAGGTGGACTTTGATTCTTTACTCTCCTCCCACAAACTCGTGTGTCTTTGTCACATCATTTGCAGAGTCCTGCCGTGTTTCTCAGCTATATGCACATGCGGGATCTCCCTTCATAGATTTAAGCTCAAGGAGAGGGAAATTGTGTGTGTGTGTGTGTGTGTGTGTGTGTGTGCTACTTTGCTTTATCTTCATGTTTTGTCATTTGTTTCATGTTTTGTCATTTGTTTCCTGTTTTTCAAAATTGAATTGAAAGCAATGAATAAAACTTTCTAATTTGTGAGTGATGTAATTCATCAGAATCTGGAATCTTATCAGGAGAAATGAAATAGCAACTAAAATTTGGCAGAGTGGCTTTAATCTTCTAATAAAATAAATCTACTCTTTATTTTCACATGCTATTCAATTATGAGAGGCCTGTTTGACACTGTGGTACTGACTTCAGAACATTTTGACTGATCTCTGGGGAAAAATCTAGCATGTAGTAGTATCATAGAGACAGGAAACTGTTTTCTGAATGTGCCTTATTTCATAGGCAGCTCATGGCTGCTGTTGCAGTTTGTCTAGAGGCAAAGAAAAAAGTTTTCCCAGATGGGAATGGAACTTAAGTATTAAAACCAACACATTTAAATGCATCCAATTGCCTTACTTACATCTGTGATTTGAACTCTCATTATTCCATTTTGTTATTGTTAATATTTATTGACTCATTTAAAGTAGTACTTGGTTTTAAGACTCAGCCACTATGGCTATACATGTATGGTCCATAGAAGATAATATGCACAGGCCCAATTTTCTGAGGTGGGGAGCAGGGAGGCGGAGAGTAGGGAAAAGGAAGAGAGAAGAGAGTAGGTTCCAGTTGTGTCACAGAGGTGATGGTAAGCTAATCAACAATTTCAAATGTAGCCATAAACTGTTGAAAACCTTGCTTTAATTTTTTATTTGCAGTGGGGTGGGTAATTAAAATAGTGGTTAAATCCCTCTTCTAATGATTGACCAGAAAGGATTCAAGGTAATGATTTCTAAATTAGGAAAATCAGCGTGTCTGCTCTATATCTCGCACTCCAAATGGCACTTTCATTCTTAGAGCTCCCAGAGGGAGGGACACACCACATCCCCATCCGGCAAATGAAGAGGGCCAAGCAAGGGGAAGTTAGAACAAGTGTCCAAGGTCTGCAGGCTGCAGTGATGAAACTCACCCAGACTTCAACCTAAACGCTACTGTAACCCCCTTAAAAGATTAACTTTAATGACACTCAACATGTTTATGCTTGCAGTTCTATTTTATTAGAAGATTAAAGCCACTCTGCCAAAGTTTAGTTGCTATTTCATTTCTCCTGATAAGATTCCAGATTCTGATGAATTACATCACTCACAAATCAGAAAGTTTTATTCATTGCTTTGGACATTTTGGCCATGCATTTAAAGGGATGAAAAGACTCAGAGCAACTCAAGTTCACACTAACCACAGTAAACCACAGTAAAAAATGTGATAGGATTGCAATATACCCAGGACCCGTGGAAGATATCATCTCACATATTTTGGATGATTACATAATGGAATAGAGAGGTTTGGTCTGTTATACAACAGAAATGTGGCTAATGGAAAAGTTTAAATGATGTTAATTGGATTTTTAAAAGTCTTTTAAAATATATGCTGTCTGCCATTCATACCATGATTCAATACAAGAAGTTATCTCTTAGAACGTAAAATTCATTGTTTGTCTCTTAGTCAAACAATGAATTTTTAATAAATCAGATCTGCATTATCCATTTGCATTAGTAACAGCTATAAATTCAATCTTTAGGATGATTAAAATACTTATTGTTTATCAAAATCCCTGGGCAAAATGGCTGTTCTTAGCCAATAGGATATATATTTTCAGAATTATAAATTTGTTTGCACTATAACTAAAATTACAAATCTGGGTATTTTAATCTAGCCATTACATGATAAATTGAGCAATTGTCATTCCACACATAACTATTTTTATGATTACTTTTTCTTCTAATGCTACAGTATTTCGACAGACAAATCTGTGTCCCAAAACATAAATAGTCTGATTCTAAAAGATGATGATGTAACACATGGGTGTTCTCATAGACTTTCCCAGCTTAATTATCTTTTAGAGATGGGCTTTTTATTCTTTAAATCTCACATGGTACAAGTGCAAAGTGAATACTCAATGGATAGTTCATGAATGAATGAGTGAATGAATAATAGTTGGATTATTTAACCATATATTTCTGTTTTTATTATTTTTATTATTGTTGTTCAATTACAGTTGTCCCCATTTCCCAACCCCAATTACTCTTCTTGGCCCTACCCACTCCCACCTCCCACATTCAATCCTCCCCCTATCATTGTCTTTGTCCATGTGTCCTTTATACATGTTCCTTGACAGCCCTTCCCTTTCTTTTCCCTGTTAACCATATCTTTCTAAAAGCAATTTTGTGTGTGTGTGACAGCAACTGAAAAAGAAAAAAAAGATATTTACTGATGCCATTTTCTTTTCTTCCCTGACAAGCTAACAACATTAAAGAGTTAGATAGTGTTTCTCTAGAGAATTTCAAACAGAGAGATGCTAGTGTGTATTGGAAACTTTGCTTCTCCATTTTAATTATTATGTCAAGCCAAATAAATACAAAGAATTAAGAAAGATAGGATGGATAGTAGAAAGACAGATGCTGCTAATCAGTACTGATTTCAGATATTTTAGTTTCCCAACAGACTGTTTTGATTAGAACAGAGACAAAGACAGGGCAGAAACTCTGATCAAAAATTTCATACCAACCCCATTTCCTAGCAAACCCATATTCTTCCTTTATAAAACCCTCACTAATGATCACAGGCATAGCTCTTTGTGTCCATTTGTCTCAGTGACATGTACTACATCTATTTTAGCTAGCACTTGTTACCCTGCTCCCCAAGCATTTATATGGATATTTTCCCAATAGCCTTGTGATAGCTTTAATGGGTGAAACCATGCATTAAGTAGTCTTTGCATTCACTGTGTCTGGCATAGTTTGGTTGCCCAGTGAAGTATGCTAAATTTGATGTGGGTGGGTAAATGTGTTAGGTACTCACACCTCAGCCATGGTTATTTAAAGCAGATTTATAGTCTACAGTATAATCCTCAGTGATGGAATTTTCCAGGGCTGTTTTCACAATTGTAATCAGTCTGATTTTAAGTTACACATTGGGTCATATGGAAAACAGGGATCACACTGCAGAACTCTGCCCTTATTATCTGTAGAAACTTTTCCTCATTTTTTTCTCACACATCCCAAAGTCAAGTTTAGTATCAAGTCCTGGGCCATCTAATGAATTAAGATGTTTGTTACAAGCAGATAACTCTTCCATTATACATTTGTGTTTTTTAAAAAAAGTATTTTGTCACCCACATAGTTCCAAATGACATTAACATGACTCCGAGGATGTGATAAAACCCTCACTAATGATCTCAGGCATAGTTTGTTGCTTCCATTTGTCTCAGTGTCATGTACTACATCTATGCACATCTGAGGAAACTGGTTTTGGGAAAGCTAATTGCTAATCTATGCAACAGAATTCTTCATCAGGCTCTTAAACCTTAGACTACATCCAGTCTTTGGGCATATTTTAAAATATACTTTCAACTTTTGAAAAGTTGATGGAGAATAAATTTTTATAGTATTTCAGGAGGGCAATTCATAAATCACATCAAAAATAATCCATTACTTTGTTCAGTAATTCCACTTATGAAAATTTATCCTGATATAATAATTTTATAGGTGCCAAAATATATAGCTACAAAAATTTCATGGTATTGGGCTTATTAAAGAAGTAAAAATCAGAAACCATCATAATATACAAGGATAGTGATTAAACTAATGAAACTGGAACAAGGCACTATAAGAAAAAATTTACGTGACATTGGAAGATTTTCATGAGATATGATCAAGATTAAAACATCAGATTGCAAAAATGCATGAGCACAGCCTCCTTTTATTTATTTATTTATTTATTTATTTATTTATTTATTTTACTTACTGTTGTTCAGTTACAGTTGTCCCACCTTTGTTTTCATTGTTTACCCCTATCCCCCCACTCCCACAGTCAATCACCCCATTGTTGAGAGCACAGCCTCCTTATTAGAAATGAATACCTAGGTGGGGAAAAAAGGAGAGAATATCTAACAGTCTTGTTGCTGCTTCTCTAGGTGACAGAATGGTAATGATTTCTGCTGTCTTATATGTAGCTACCTATATTTTCTAACTTTCTGCAGTAACCATAATAGCTTTAGGAATAAGAAAAATAAAATCTATCATTGATATTTACAAAGATTCTTTCACTATGGCATTGAAAAAAGCAAACCCCACTAGGGCAGGAATAGCAGATGCTCTACCCAGGCAGATCCACTCACTGACCTCTGCCACTTTGCCCTGAGCAACCTTGATGAAACCCCAGTTTTCCTCAGCACAATGCTCGTGGCAGCCACTATCCATAAACCCAAGTTGACCGAGGAATGAAACTTACTTGCCAGCTTTACTCCATCTAAATAAAACAAAGCAAACACAAAACTCAGTTCCCAGGAATTAAAATTTAAGTATCTTCTTACATTGTATTTTACATATAATAATGTTTTAATTTCTCCATTTATGAAATCTTTCTTTTTACTTCCAAGGAAGTAATGTAGACTGATAAACAGTATTTGTGAGGGCAGATGTGTTTGTTGAACAACACCACCAAAAAAGAATGCTTTAAATAATCTTCATAGTGCAATTGTTCTTACAAGGTCAGATACAGATGGTAAAACCTAAGGATTAGAATGATCCCTCCATCCAATATATATATATAAAAGTATCTCAATCATTGCCATTTGTGGATAAGCAAATCTTATGATTTGACTATCCTTCTGACTAATGGCTAGAATAATGAATATTTTTTTTAAAAATCTTGCCATTTGCGACATCACAGTTGGATCTAGAGAGTATTATGTGAAGTAAGTCAGGCAGAAAAAGACAAATACTGTATGGTTTTACTTATGTGTGGAATCTAAACAACCAAACGAACACAACAAGATAAAAAACAGATTCATAGAAACAAAGACCAAATATAGAGTAACCAGAAGGAAGAGGACGGGAGAATGGGTGGAAAAGGGAAGGTGAATGCAGTCGATGATATTGTGGTGAGTTTCCATGGTGACAGATGATTACTAGAATTAGTGGGGTGATCACACAGTAAGGCATGAAAAAGTAGAATCACTATATTGTATACTTGAAACTAATATAACCAATACAAGATTTGCATACCAACTAAAATAAAAATAAAATATATTTTAAAATAATTCTTATCTTATTGGCATTAAAGTTGAAGGCCTCTCACCCTTAGAAGGAAAGTGGTTTAGGACCCTAATATTAGAAGATTAAAATATGAAACAAATCAACTAAATTTCCTTAAAATCTGTATCCCAACAGCCTACCTCCTTTCCCTGGCCAGACATATTTGCTTCTCAAGAAGTCTCTTAATTCTTTAATACATTTAGTTGGGTGAGTATGAAACAGAACTAGTCAAATGATATCATATGGGTTAAAATGAAATAGTCCCTCAGATTATTTCTCTCTTTATGAGGTACATACTTTTTAAACTTGTTTTTCTCTCACTGTTAATAAATTTCATTTTTACTTAATCTTTATTGTTTTATTTTCCATTACCATTTAGTCTCCTAGACCCCCTTACCCTCAGCAATCACCACACTGTCGTCCATGTCCATGAGTCCTTTTTTCTTAAATTGCTCCCTATTTTATAGCAATTTAGTCTATTTTATACATCACTTTCCCCCTAAAATAATTCATATTTCTCTTCCTGAAGACCTGATACCCTCTCCAGATCCCCAGGCATTTATGAAAACGGTTTCACTGAATTTTATGTAAGAGATAATTTGGGTGAAGCTCCTTTAAGTTTCAAGAAATGGAGATGCACTTGGATTCTCTCAGTGGGTGGGTTTCAGGTAAGCATCCCTGAGAGATCTCAGCAGCCACAGAACTGGAAAGCAGTTCCCTCTGTCGGGAGGTGGCAATGTTTGTGTCCCAACATCTTCTTCATAGTAACACAGTAGTAACAGCCCTCATGTGCCCTGCTCATACGTTGGTGGTGTTGACTCCGCTTCTCTCACTAAAATCCTCTTCTTCCTCCTTTACACCCACCAACTTCTTTCTTGCTACCTCATTTCTCTGTCATGTGCCTGTTTGCTTCCTTCTTTCTCTGTGCTTCTTTGCCCCTGGACTACTGTATTATAGGTTGTCTCTCTCTGTGTGTCTTACTCAAACTCTTCAAGAAAGAACATGTTTGGCCATCCAATCACCTGCTAGTATCAGACAGAGCATGCCACAAAGCAGCAGGGTTATTAAGACTGCAGCACCAAGTATAAATGGCTGGCTTGGCATCTGTTGTCCAGACTCATGCTTCTTTGTCTAAGAAACACCTCAGAAATGACTATGGATTTGACCAGTGTTCTGAGGACTCCTTCCATAGCAGGTTCAGTACAAGATTGATTTCATAGATTATTTTGTGAGCCATAAGGTAACATGGGATTTAGCCTGACAGGACGATGCCTCATTGCTTATTTTACTGCCAATCATACCTTATACAGGGAGTTTCAGAAATCATAGGAGGAAAGAAGTGTAATAGTTTTAGAAAATGTTGAAAATGTAGTGGATTACAATTGTCCTAGTCCAATAACTCTTCAAAATAAATTCAAGACAGGATCTAGCCCTGGGGTTCTTTAAAACCATTACATAAAATGCATTCCTGATTATACAAGGCTACACTGGAGAACAGAGTTTCATTACTGAGAATAACTGGTGGGTTTTAATAATTTGACTCATTTAGAGTATATATATTTTCTTAAAGGAGATGTTCTATATCTTAACATGGATGATGGTTACAGGGTATAATACAAATGTAGAAATCACTGAGTTGTACACTTAAAGACTGATATGCTTGGTGAATTTTATTTTGTTTGCCATTCTTTAATTCGAAGGAGATTGCATAATTTCTTTCTTACTTCTCATTCCCATCTTGACCAAATCTTCTCCAGTTTTAGGCTCTTCTGGCCTAAATACACCCCACACTGTACCCATTTTCTTCTTTTTATTATAGCCCTGGTCTAGGTCTGTCTTCATCAGGTACCCTTAGTTTAATAATTCACGTATCTTTCTCTTACTACCTACTTAGTAGTATGCTTTCTGAAAGCAGGCACTGTCCTTTATTTTTTCTGTATGTCTCCATAGAAACCAGCACAGGACTTAGCTCAGTAGGATTTAAATAAGGAACATAAGTCAGAGAATGTCAGAACTGCAAGGAAACTTACAGATCTATGGCCCTTCATTTTTTTCTGAAAGAGAAGGCTGATCCACAGGGTGTATAGGGGAAAAGATGAACAAATACTAATTTTTTATTAAGAAAAGTTTTGTAATTTTTATTTACTCACATAAGACAAAATTAATCATTTTAGAGTATACAATTCAATGGCATTTGGTACAAAGTGGTGTGCAACCACCACCTCTGTCTAGTTCAAAAACATTTTCATCATCCCAAAAGCAAACCCTGTACACATTAAAATCTTATTTCCCCAGCCCCTGACAACCACTAATCAGCTTTCTTTCTCTATGAATTTACTTATTCTGGATATTTCATTTAAGTGGAACCATACAATATCTGCCTTTTTCTGTCTGGCTTCTTTTATTTAGCATAATGTTTTCAAGGCTCATCCACAAGGTAGCGTGTGCTGCCCTGCATGCATTCACAAGGTGCGTGGCTAAAGTATGGACATTTTTGAGCAATAACAACGTGCCAGATACTGTGTCAGGTACTTTACATAGGTAATATCATGGAATACTAGTAGCAGCTATAAGATATAGATATTATTATCCCAATTTTATATATTTGAAAACTAAGGTTCAAACAAGTGATATGTCTAGCCTAAGTTTATAAAGCAAGGGAGACACCCAAGCCTGAGATCCACACTCTTGACCACCCAACCCTGAGATCCAAGTGCAGTGATCCTCCACTACACGAACTACCTGTCTTGTTACGATAAGTCCCTTACTTCACATCCTCATTTGTCTCTCAGTTACCTGCTGACACGTTGGTGATGCAGCCGACATTTCAGAGATGACCAAACAGCCCCTTGCTGTGGTTTCCCTTGTGTGCAATCACATATGTTAGGTCTCAAAAAAGATACTGAAAACACTACAGAAATTTTCATTGCACTTTAGTGGTGTATAATTGAACTTTCATCCAATTGAGGCCAAAAACAAATTTCCTTCATTATCTGGAGATCATCAGAGAAGGAGGCCTCTTCTGTTTAAGCTATTGAAGGTGTGTGTGATTGGGTGGGGGGTGGGAGCTGTGCTTTGAATGTACATGAGCATCACTGAGGCAGTAGCATAAGAGGTGGTTTTAATAATTAATGCAATAGGCTTACTTATCGCTCTAATTGGTTGTGAAGCTTTGTCAACTAAGAGATAGTAAAAACAATTAAAATGTAAAAAAGAATATAAACTTGGTGTGGAGTTTGAACATTAATGATGCATACAGAGATGAAAATACAAGGCCCTAATTATTTCTTAAATAAGTGTTTAAATATTTACAAATTGTACTTCAATGAAACTCATTTTAATTTGTATAGATGTCTGCTGTCTTGTTGTGCTGGGGTAATAGATGAAAAGAAACCTCAACTTTGGGTTCACGAACCAGATTCAGGGGGTCTATGAACACCTTGGAATTATCTGGAAAACATTACACATGTGCGCATTTTTCCAGGATGAGGATGCAGAGCTTTCATCAAATTGTCATAGTTTAGGAACTGCTGCTTCGCAGCTTTCTCTGACTCCTAGGCATCAGCCAACAGTAGTCTAACAGTCTAGGGATCCCAACTTCCTCTGCAATGTGAGGAGGTGCATCTGCAGTACTTGGGCATGTGAGGGGGCTACTACCATCCCAAAGTCCTTGAGGGCCAACTGGCCCTTCAGCAGGCACCAGGAGCCCTTTCTGTGGCCATAGCCTTGAAAGGTCACTTTACACCAAGGGACCCCAACCACTGGGCTGCTCACAGTAATAGTCTGTGGCCTGTTAGGAACCAGCCCACACAGCAGGAGGTGAGCAGTCTCGGGAGCTAGTGAAGCTTCACTCATCAAACAGATACTTGTGAAAAGTACTCTCTGCATAGCACAGAGTAGATGTTTCAAAAATGTTTCTTTTCTTTCCTTTTTAAATCACTTTATTGAAGTATGATTGGCATGCATAAATACATATTTAATGTGTACAATTAAATGAGTTTGGAGTTAAGTATTCAGCTGCGAAACCATCACCACCATAAAGGCTGTGGACACATCTATCATTTCCCAGTCTCCTATTGCCAACACTATTATTATCGTTTTTATTATTATTATTTTGCAGTAAGGGCACCTAATATACATTATCTTTCTAGCAAGTTTTATGTAGACAATATAGTATTCTCAGCTATAGTTACTACTTTGTACAGTAGATCTCCAGAATTTATCTTGCTAAAGTGAAATGTTACATTCAACTCTCTGGAAAGGGCCCTGAATTGAGAGAGAGTTGGTCTGCTCTTCTTGTTCTAACCAAGCTTTAACTAGTTAGTTATGTGTGAACTTGGTTAAGTCCCTTTCACCTCAGTTTCCCCACCTATAAAATGAGGCTCTGAACACAGTGCACTGGAAGATCTTCCCTAACTCTGTTATTTTACTTATTGCCTCCCAGAGGAAACCATCACCCACCCACTGTTCTACACATGGTGAAAAAGAGCTGTATTGTGTAGAATGTGTCAAACACTTGACAGATGTCCCTAGAGACAAATATGTTTCAATTGTTTCACTTCCACAGATCTTAATCCCCCTCCTTTAGTCATTCTGAGTTGCTGGGACTATTTTATGCAGCCTGGAGCCCAAATCCTTGGTCCCTTGTGACATATCCTCCATTAAGTTTGCCTCAAAAGACAGCACACTTCACATGCCTTGAGCACAGTTGCAAATTCCTCTGTGGCAAAATGAAAAGATTAATTTTGAGCTTCAGTACTTTGTGTTTATCCGTCACGGTGCCAACTGTCATTGTAGTAATATACTCTCCCATGCAAACAATTAAAAATTATGCACAAGGACTCTGTTCTAATTGCTTTGCTTTGAATTACAATTCAATGTAGAACCATTATCCATGCTTTGTTTGCAGTTTCGGAAATTTTTTACGACTTGTAGAGACTGCTTTTTCTCTCCAAAACATCTCTAGGAGCAGTACAAAGCCAGGGAAATACAAAGAGTGGCTTCTGGTGGTGCCTAGAATGTTTTTCCCTCTATTCCCAGGCCCTGGGCTGCCCCCAACCCCAAGCTGCCCAAGATTCCTCTCTCTACTGAGCCTCACACTTTGGAATTTTCTCTATTGTCCATCTCCCTACACCAAACTTACCTGTTTTCATCATTCCCTCTGAGGCCAGTTCACTGCTACTAAGCAACAAACAGGATAAATTAGTCTGTTCCCAAGTATTCAGTGGATGCCAATAAAGTTACTCTTACTTCTTTGTGCTTTAAAATGAAAGGGAAGAAAATTATCATCCTCCCCCTTTTGTTGAGTGTAGGTTGGCAGTTGCATGCGAGGAAGGAAGATGTGATGCAGGGATAGTTGCTTAACTCCTTCTCCCAAATTAAGTCAATTTCCAGAAATCCCAGCTAACATCTAAAACAGGGAACATCCAAGTACTCATTTGGGGGGAAAGGAATGAAAAACGGACTCATTTAACTGCCCTTAAGTTAGTTTTTTCTTTTCTCTATTGTCTTTTTGTCTCTTTTGTACCTTTTCTGGCTTAGCCTTCTTCTCTTACCTAACTAAACACAAAACAGCATGAAGTCTTTTCCCCCAAAGCTAAAGGTTTCTGTGGAGTAAAGTTAGTTCCTGTCTCCTTGCATGTGCCTGTCCCACAGGATCAGGGCAGGTTGTCATAGCCTGTGCTCAGTTTCCAAGGGGAAGAATCTCTCCAATACAGATAGGACAAAAGAAAGCTAACTGAGCACATCTCTTCCTCTCTGAAGTAGATTATATTGTATATGTGAACAACAGTTGTACATAAATATCAGCATATTTTAGAACCTCCCACCAATGCTACCTAAATGACTCCATGTCGATTCACAATCGGAACTGAGTAAATGCTTCTTAATGTGGAGATGCGTGAACACTGGCATTAACATGAAGAAGCTGTCAACTTATGTCCTTACAATACCTGATGATACCTGATATGTTCAGAAGAGGTATGAGCCACCTACTCTCTTGTGAGAGATGTTTCATCAGTTCTATTCTTTTTTAGTTTCAAAGAAAATGGATGTCACCTCTTAAGCATTTTATCCCTCTATTGTCAGAAGTTCTCTCTAAAGTAAATAGAATCATTCCCTTTAGACTTTCAGACTTACTGTACTTAAACTCTGTGGGTGTGTATCTTGGATTTCATGTCATGGGGAGCAAAACCCCAATTAGGTTCACTCCTCAGGGGGAAAGTAATTACTCTGAGACAGGTCTTACATTGTATTCCATCATGATGTGGAGACACCTGTCAGTGTGTCATTGTCCCGCAAAATCAGGTCTGACACCTTTCTGCTCTTTTTACATACTTGGGAATACGTATGTCATGGCTTAAAGATGATGCCTTTTCAAAAACCCTTAGAGCCTTTTGGTATTTTGAGTAGTGATGGGAAACTCGTTTACAAAGGGGACTCTAACCATGGGAACAACGCTAGCTAGAAAGCAAAATTACAAAACAGGTGATGTTTACCATCACATTTTTGGTCTTTGTTTTCTGCACACTTTTTTCTGCTCTCTGTAGCTTTCCCAAATATGTCATACTTGTTGAATATGGGGAAATGGTATTAAACTTATTCATAGCAATAATAAATGACTTGGTAGGCCATGAATTAAATGGTTAAAAGTCAGAAAGATTTGGGATTGAGTCCTGGCTCTGTCATATACTCTGGGATCTTGGATAAGTTTCTTTCTGAGCCTCAGTTTCTTAAGTTAGAAAATGGAAAAAAATAAAATCTTCTTGGGCTAATGCTATGGCTGAATGAGACAATGCGTCTAAAGCACTGAATACAGTAGCTGAGATACAATAAGTACCTAATAAATTATAGCTTTTGTTATTGTTATATCATGCCATCCTGAAGTATGAAAAGAGATTTCAAAGCTGGAATTTTTCTAACAATAAGTTGGAAGACTTTAGTTATATTTCTTAGGAAAGATAAGTACTGAAATCAAACCCATTCTATTAGGTTGACTCTGTATATTGTATAAGAACATCACTAATTAAAAATAAGGAAAGGTTTAATTTATTTTTTTAATTTTATTGAATATAATTGACATATAAAATTGTTAGATATTTCATATACATCATAGTGATTTCATGGTGAAGAGTCCCACCATCTAACATCCTCTAGTTAATTGCCACACCTTTTTTTTTTTTTTTTGGTGAGAACATTTAAGTTCTCCTCTCTTACCAAGTTTTGATTATATAATAAGGTATAATCAACTATAATCACAATGTGTCACATTAGATCTTCAGGTCTTACTCTTTTTATAGCTGAAACTTTATAACATTTTACCAACCTCTCCCTAGATTTCCCACCCCTGACCCCAGACTACAACCACTTTTCTACCCTGTTTCTGTGAGTTTGATGTTTTATTTTTATTTTTTTGATTCCACATATAAGTGATACCATACAGTATTTGTCTTTGTCTGGCGTATTTCACTCAGCATAAAGACTTCAAGGTTTTATCTTGTTGCCACAAATGGCAGGATCTCCTTCTTTCTCATAGCTGAATAATAATCTATGGTATATGGGTACCACCTCTTCTTTATCTATTCAACTGTTGAAGGATACTTAGGTCTTTTTCTTATCTTGGTTATTATGAATGGTGAAATGAACATGAGAGTACAGATATTTCTTTAATATCCTGTTTTCATTTCCTTTGGAAATAAAATATATTCAGAAATGGAATTGCCAGATCAAATGGTAGTTCTATCTAAACAATTTTTAGGAGCATCCATTCTGTTCTCAATCCACTAAGCTACACCAGCCAGGGCTTCATCCATTCTATTCTCCATAGCAACTGTTCGAATTTATATTTCTGCCATCAGTACACAAGGATCCCCTTTTGTCCACTGTCTTCCCAACATTTATCTCCAGTCTTTTGAATGATGGTTATTCTAACAGGTATGAGGTGACATCTTATTGTGATTTTGATTTGCATTTTTCTGATAATTCATTATGTTGAGCATTTTTCATGTACAGTAAGTCCTCAGTTATCAATCAATACATTCTGTAACTGCATCAATACATTCTGTAACTTTATCAATACATTCTGTAACTTTAAGCAAAACAACATAATAAAACCAAGTTTATCATAGGCTGTCTTCTTTAGAAAAGTATCTATTCAGTTCCTCTGTTCATTTTTGAATTGTATTTTTTTGTAGTTGAGTTGTATGAGTTATATGTTTATATGTTTTGGGTATTAACCACTTATCAAATATACAATTTTCAAATATTTTCTCTCAGTCAGTAGGTTGCCTTCTCATTTGTTGATGATTTTCTTTTCTGTGCATAGTCTTTTAGTTTGATGTAGTTCAAATTGCTTTTAGTTTGATGTAGTTCATTTTTGCTTTTTTGCCTATACTTTTTGTTTAAAATCCAAAAAAAGAAGGAAATCATTGCCAAGACTTATATCAAAGAGCTTAGCCCCATGTTTTTTTCTATAAGTTTTATGGTTTCAGATTATCGTTCAAGTATTTAATCCATTTTGAGTTGATTTTTGTATGATGTAAGATAGGATCCAGTTTCATCCTTTTGTATGTTGCTGACCAGTTTTCCCAACACCATTTATTGAAGAGACTGCCATCCCCCCATTGTATATACTTGGCTCCTTTGTCATAAATCAATTGACTATACATATGTCAGTTTATTTCTGGCCTCTCTATTCTGTTCCATTGCTCTATGTTCCTGTTTTTAATGTCTGTACCATGCTGTTTTGATTAATATAGCTTTGTAATATAGTTTCATATCAGGAAGTGTGATGCTTCCAGCTTTGTACTTCTTTCTCAAGCTTGCATTAGCTATTTGGGATCTTTTGTATTTCCTTACAATTTTAGGATTTTTGTTTTTTTCTACTTCCATAAAAAATGCCATTGGAATTTTGATAGCATTACATTGAATCTATAGATTGCTTGGGGGTAATGTGGATATTTACAGCAAATGTTTACTTTTAAGTTACTTTTTTAGGAATGTGAGTATATCAGTTAGCATTTGCTATATAACAAGTCACCCCAAAACTTAACCTGAAACATTTATTTAGTGCAAAAGCACTAAAAGGCATCAATATCAATGAGTTCAGACAGTGGAGAAAATGTCTCGATAGATGTATTGATTGCATCAAATGGAGAGAACTTTGAAGGTGACTTAAGTTTAAACCTGTAAGAATAAATACACAATTTTTTATAAATAAATTCCAGGTTTTGGGGATCCTCCCTCATGGGTATAAATTTTTCAATGTGATTGTAGCCAAAATAAAAATTAATACAAACTCTCCATACAATTCAGACTCCTGTTTCCTCTTTGGAAAACATGTTGAAAAGTAGACTTATTTGTTTCCACATTCATTCAAGAGAATGCAGACATAGGAGATATCAGAGATATCTCTGCAGGAGACTCCATTTCCAAATGGAGTTTAGAAAACATTTGAACCCAGCAAATAACTCTGCAGCTACACCTTTTGCAGCTTCTCACCACAGCACTAATTCACTGTAGCTTGAAACTGAACAGCAAGTATTGCACTAAAAAAAAACCTTGGCATTTTCAGATTGATCAGTTTGACTTGTCTCCAGCTCTATTTCCATATTAGGCTGATTTTCTTTTATTGGGTTATTTGGATTTTTATAGGTCTTATATGGCCTATCATTCAATATGGCCAAGCATGGTTATGAGAAAAGAGACATATGTGAGTGTCATATTGATACAAAGTTACCTGCAGTTACAATTGTACTACTGGTAGCAATACTTTCTGCAAACAAAACGTTCTGTGGGGCCACTGGATTTGCTCTCATGTTCTGCAGTAGCTGTACTGGTGAACGTCAGAGCAGTTGGCACAGCCAGTCTCTGGCTCTCTCATTTGTATTTCAACTATACAGGACAGAGTATTTGATTAGATGATGATGTCATACTTATGCAATAATATAAAAGCCTGGAAAAAACTTGGGTTCTAATTTTAAATTCACCACTTTTTAGCCATGTTTATTTGGGCAATATAAACAACTTCACTGTATCTTAACTGCTTCTTTTATATAATGGAAATATAATTTTTTGCCTATTCCAGCAGGTAGTGTTGTGATGACTGATGAAATTGTATGTGGAAAAGTGATTTGTAAATAATAAAAATAGAGAGGAAGGTGACGTGATCATGATCATTATCATTGTTCACCTCAGAAAGGGCATGTCTGTAGTCATTCAAAGCAGTAAAGGACTCACTGAACTATAAGGTCTATTTCACCATTTTCAGATTAAGATAAGTAATAAATTTAATATGAGATGAGGAGCAGAAAGTCATTTCTGTAGGGCAGGTATCCTCGATTTCAACTCAGTAATCATCCTCATCTAGTTTATTCTTGGCATTATCAAGGTATCAGAACTTTGTTATTTGGAGACTCTCCAGATTATGGATTACTTGCTTCCTGCTGCTGCCTAAATTTGTAGCAATTCATTCCTTGGTAACCACTTTACACATTAGCAGTACTTGATTCAGACACAGGAAAGAAAGAAAAACATTGATAACTTATGTATCTGAGGGGATGGCATAGGAGTGGGGCAAGTATTACCTATGAGAGTAAATTACCTGTTATCTACCTAACCTTTTGGCATACCTGACTGAGTGTCCACTCTCTCATAATATCAATAGCACACAAGTGCTTTAAAGTTTCTAAGGACAATGAAAACTTGTTTCAGAGCAGAGATGTTTTATACAATCTCCCTCCAGCTTCCACACATATTTTTTCCTCTCCTCTATTCCCTCCTCTGCATATCCTTTGATCTCTTATCATTTTCCCCATTCGTATGGAAGGGTTACTTGTCACGGAGATTTACAAAGGCACTTTGGCAAATTCATTTTGCCAAAGTGGAAGTTCATTTTAAATCAAAGAGTGAAACATTTTATTTGAAATTTCAACTCTTTATTTTTTCAAACTTAAAAATATATTCCAATGTGCTTCTTCTGGTTAATAATAGAAACTGAAATGCTAAAATATGAAAACTAGCTGTATAAATGCTCTGTTAAAAAAAGTACCATTATCATCCAAAAACCAAGCCAAAAAGGAAAAAATTATACAAAAAAGAAACCTGCCCTATCTTCTCTTCAGAAAGGATCATAATGCCTAATTTTGTTTGTCCCTTTAGCCTTTTCAAATCACTTCCAAATATTATCTTATTGGAATTTTGGGAAAGACTTTCAATTTGTGAGCATTTATGTAAACTAAGCAGTCTTTCTGAGGTCTGGCAGTGTGGTGAATCAATGTGGTCGGTATCTTATCGATATGTTCTCGAATGAAGGAAGACAAGTACACGAGAAGTTGAGTGTTGGTGAATGAGGCTCAGATCCGAAACCACAGGCCAGAAACCACAGGGCAATTTTTACCTCTAAAGCTCTTAACTCTAATCTTTAAATGACTATATATAAATCAAGATGACTCAAGGGATACTTTATGAAAAAAAATAAAGTTTTTTATGATAATACCTATATAACTTATTGACTGCCTTCTATGTGCCAGTATATTGTGCTAAATGATTTAGACATGTGTTTGTCCATATTTAAATCACCTCTAGGTATTACTAGCACATTTTACAAATAAAGAAAGGTTAAATAACTTGCCAAAATTCACCCAAGTTGATCCATATTTGAACCCAGAGCAGTGAGTAAATTAATTCAACAAGAGATATTTTACTGTCTCTCTGTTTATAGTGTTCAGTAATCAGAAAATTTCTTGAGAAAAACATTTGGAGAAATTAATTTTAATTGAGGAAAGCATGTTTGATGTGCATCCCCTCTGGCCTCAAGCCAGATAGGAAAAGCTTACAGAAAATCACCAGAGTTTGTTATGTGTCCTGTGGTGCTTGGACGACACAGTGAGCTGCTGCCAGTCTGGGGCCTGAGAAATATAAATAAAGGATGAGAACTTGGCTATGGCAGCAGACAGAGCTCTGTAGTTCTGGAAGTCACTGTACTCCTATCAAGTACGGGTCAGAGATGTGCGTTTCCAGGGGACCAGATATGACCTGGAGCTTTCCTCAGTGGATTCTGCCAAAGAGGGCCACCCAAAGGGGCACAGAGACCTCAATAGAGAAAAACTGTGTGACAATGAACTTCTGAGAATCAAAGACCTAAGGGGCAGTCACAAAGGGCCAGCCAGACACCTTGGTCAGGGAGCCACAAGGGAGAGATACCAAGTGAATTCTGGCACACAACCAGGTGATAAAGGCCTTTCAACCATCCACAAAGCTCTCCGTGAGAGAGTGGACTTCAGAACTCTGCCATGGCTGCAAGAAACCAATGCCAGCTCACAGCAGTTCTAAGCAACTAAGATAGTTACTCCCTGCTCCTTATGTCTCTCATCTTGCCCTGTCATCCCAAGCCCTGGAGGAGAAGAGACATCTAGCAAGTGTGTGGCAGAAAAGTAGAGGCCAGGGCAGTAAGAAGAGGTGGAAGTTTGAGTCAGGAAAAAAAACTAGTGCACAGATTGGCCTCTTTTTCCCAGGATAGTTTTCTAGTCTGCCTCAGTCCTGACCCACAGCTTTGACTGTACCTCATACTCAGCATGTGAATAATAACTCAAACTGGACATATTAATTATGGGATTAGGACAGTTTCAAGGTCTAAAGCCTGATAAGGCTTGCTTGTGTTGCTTTGTGTTCTCTGAGAAAGGGGTGAGTACTGAGGCCATTGAGAGGGTTCACAAGCCCTCTATTAACAGTAACACTTGGGTCGGGAACATGGGTGGCTTAGTAGTGTCAACAAACAAACCACAGGGTTTTGTTAGTGGATTACTAAATAGTATTGTGGCAATGGGCATCTTGGTGTCCCCTCAGAAAGGTTGTATATCAAGGCAAAGTCACAGTACCTAACCATCTGCAGACATCACTCAATCGTGGAGGCTCTGCCACCTGCTTTCGCCTGTACAACCTTGGGCAAGTCACTTCATTGCATTTTTAATTCTGCAAAATAGAAGGGATAATGTCACTTTGCCATAAGATTTGGAGAGGAGACTAAATAAGTTCATATGCTTAAAATGCTTAGAAGAGTGGATGACACATAAGTAGCACTTAATTTGATGTTTTAAATGAACTTTATTAAAATCAATACAGTGAGTCCAAGAAGTTAATTTGAAAGCATCCATTTATTAAGTGAATGGTGAGTTGAAAAACAATAAAATATAAGAAATGTTTCAACCATTCCAATATCAACAAGATGCATGAAATTTTATTGATAAGGTAAAAAAAAAAACAGTTAGTGTTAACTGGACTTCGTTGGTTATGTGCACAGCAAGCCCACCTCTGGTTCTGGACGGAGCTCTCCTGCAGCTTTTCATATTGATTAAAGATCTGCATGGAATGTAAAAGTCTATGCCAGCTGACCCACTTTCATGTTGAGAACACGGTGTTGTATTGCATTACACAAATTGATTTCTACAAAAATCCCTTTCTCAGTTGGAGTTTCAGGTTCATTCTCTAAGTTGAGTCTGTCTGTCATTTCCTCTGTTATTAGAAAGGGGGGAAAGTACTTTCCCACCATTTTAGAAGCTCCTTCTTAAGTTCATCCATCACATCCATTTTCTTTCTTTATTCTGTAGATTAAATAAACTAAAACTCCTTAGCTATTAGGGATCATTTGCTTTTTCCTTGGAGTGTGACTACATATGGATTTGATGCAGTCCTGAGTTGCTGTTTCATGATTTTCTTTCCAAGAAAAAAGAAACAAAAAGTAACCTGTGCAAGGTAATTAGAGCAAAAGTTACTAATTTTTTTGTTCAAATGAATGCTTAAGGATAGAGTTCAGAAAGTTTGGAAGGGGCAGTGAAGACAGGCATGGAGGTGGGCAGGACATAGATAACGCTGTCTTGCTTCCTAGCTCTATTTTCATTGTACACTTACTTCCTTCTCAACCATGTAATAATGGCACCTATTTGTATACTTGAGTACTGGAGTTGCAGAATATTAACATTAATATACATGGTCTGACAAGGGTGTGTTTCAATCTAATACACAGTGTAATGGTTAAGAGAGCACCAGTTCTGGAACCAGAGTATCTGGACTTGAATCTAGGCTCCATTGTTACTTACCACCCCTCTGACCTTGGGCAGGTAACTTCTGCTGTTTGTATTTACATCTGTAAAATGAGTGCAAAGGAAATTAATATCTATAAAGTGTTCAGAAGAATGAATGGAACTATTAGTTATTACTATTTCTCCACTCTTACTTCTGAATTAAATAATAGCTAGTTATTTAGTGTTGTTTCTCCATTTCATTTAGAAACATATCAGCATGTTACAAATGAAATAGAATAAGATGATTGAAAAGCATCAGTTTTTTTTTAATACAGACTACCTGTACTTTGAAAAATCATGTGCTATGGGAGTAAGGGGGAGAAAACTGTACTTAAACATTCATTTAAATAAAAAAAATTTTTTAAAAAGAAAAATCATGTGCTAGAAGTGATAAATCCCATAGTTCTTGCTTTTATATTTTGATTATAAAATTAGCATCTGAAAGAAACAATGAACTTCAAATGCCTATTTGCTACCTTCCTTCTTTCTTACACTTTCCTTCTGTCTCATTCTACTTTGTGTTATTATGCTGCTGCTTTTAAAACAATGATAAACATCTATTTCATTGTACATCAAACCCTTTTTAAAGGAAACTACTCAGACTCAAACTCAGACCCACATGCTTATTAATAGTAAAAGAATGATTTAACCTATATTTTAAAAATGAATGTCCAAGTTAAACAATTTATTTAGAAAAAAGATTTGATTTAAAATGGGAGGGGCATTAAGAGACAAATGGCAACCAGAAATAAAAGATACCCAATCCTCTGTCATCTGTAGCCAACACCACCACTGAGCAACTATGAAAGTTCCTCTTCCCTTCTCTGGGAAAACTCGCCTATTGATAAAATAAACAAAATCCCTCTTGATCAGTTAGTCAAGGTACAAAGAACTGGTTTCCTTCCATTATGGACTATTGGGGACTATAAGCTCCAACCAGGCAGAAAGCTAAATTGCAATAGTACAACCTTTGGGTGAACTTGGCATTTCAGCCCTGGATCCTCTCCTGGAAGACTCCTGGTCATTTTGTTTCCCCATGGCTACTTTTTCCTTGCTCATGGTTTCTATCTCCTGATTTTTTTCTGGTTTACTTTTGTCTCCATTTTTGCTCCATTCTTCATTATAGGTTCATTTGTATGTTTAGTTATAACATTCTCATCTGCTACAGCATTATTTTTTTAATCTTCTCATTATGAAATTAATGTTTTCTAGACTTCCCACCACTCTTGATAACTTCATCATTAATAATGAGGAAAGCATTAAAAATAACAAAGAAAAAAATGTAAGAGGAGACTTTCACAATGTTAGGTTTATATTACTAACAAGAATTTTTTTCTAGTTTAAAGTATTCTTTGAATTCTATTTTTTAAAAGATATTATTTATTTTTAGAGAGTGGGGAAGGGAAGGAGAAAGAGAAGAATAGAAATATCAATGTGTTGCTAACTCTCACATGACACGCCCACACTGGGGACCTGGCCTGCAAGCCAGGCATGTACTCTGACAGGGGATCAGACCAGCAACCCTTTGGTTCACAGGTCAGCACTCAATTCACTAAGCCACACCAGCCAGGACTCTGAGTCTTAATTAATAGTTTTAGTAGATTGGAAGTCTTTCTCATTATGATTCATACATTCACTTAGATTACAGTGTTCTACAATGTGAGAGTGAAAGCAATTTTTCCTCATGGCTAACTCCAAAAATCCAAACATTTTGCTGATTGACTTAGAAACAAGAAAGCCAATAGTGGGTACTTTTATTATATATTTTTTCATTTGTGTATTTAATTTTTTTTCTGGAAAGGAACTGAGCGACTTACAAAGATATATACTCTCAAACAAGATAACCTCAATTTATGTTGTGCCACTCCTCCCCCCAAAAAAAGAATAAGAAAAAATTAAAAATTAAGTTGAAGGCAATGTAGAGCCAAAGAGTCTAAACATACATATCACAATGACTCCAAACTCTTCTTTGGGTGAGTTCACATAGTTGGCTAAAGAAACAGAAGCCTGATCAAACTGAATAACAAGTCCCAATATTTTCCCACCTCTACTTATAGGACAGATGACTTGTACCTGTGAGATACCATCCTCCATGGGGACACCACTGTAGCTGGTTTGCTGCTTCTTATTCATTCTCTCTGCTGCTCAAAAAGAAAGTAAATGAGAATTCAAATGACTATGACACAGTTACAGGGTGTCCTTGAGTCTTCTGTAATTGATTTCTGAAATACATAATTTATAAACTTTATTAGTTAAATATTAATACTAAAAATCATTTGCAAGATATCTTAAACACACTGTGCTAAGGAACATCCAGGTTTGCACAAGTCTCAATGTCCATAAATCAACATAAAAGAAATTTTAAAGAGAATTAATTTTGAAACAAAAGTAAAGCAGGGGTTTCTCGAGGCACTCCCTGTGAGGATGAGTGCACTTTGATGCAATGAGTGCCTTTCCACATGACATGCTGACAGAAGCATCAACAAATTTCACTGGACTAATTACTTTTGCAGCCTTAAAAATGAGCTGCTAATTACATCCTAATGAGTACCTAAATAAAGACAGTTCTCTGGGACATTGATATTTCATCACTTGTCATCATTCTGAATTGTGTATGGTTATAATGCTTATTATCATTAAGCTATCCATTATTTAGGAAAGCAACCCATCTTGCAATAATGTTATTGGCAAAAAATCCTAAAGTTTTATTGAAAGGATTTTTCATGTCTTTTGCTTAATCACTGTAGATACAAGGAGTATCCAGAAAGTTGTTATAACTTCCCTGCATAAATATGAAAGCAAATTTGCTCAACTGTATTTAATGTAGGGCAAGGGTTCTTAGATATCTGGGAGTCACAAACATATAAGAAAATAATGAAAGCTGTCAATCCCTTCCCCAGAACAATGCACAAATATGAATAATATTAAATTTTATATATCATTTCAGAGATGTTATAGAACCTACACACAGGACCTCTAACCCAAAGATGCCATTTCTTCTAACTTACATAACTTGACTCTAGTTACTTTAACATGTATACACGTAAACAAAAGTCTGCATATAGAAAACCCTACTCTGGGACTTAATTGGGAATGACCACAATGTCAATGTTAACAGCCAGACCTTTACGTGCTTTTATTCATGTAAAAAGCATCATAAATCTCTACACAGATGCAGACCCAATTTACCAAGGTTAACAGAACCTGACCTTTGTGACTGAAAAAATTGCTGGAGCTGCCAAAATTTAATATTTTTATGAACACAAAAAACACCTTAAAATTGTTCACCCTTCCTGCAAAGACTAGCCCTCAGCAAACATACTGGTGATATAAAAAAAGGCTAAAGTGGGTTCTAATGTAACTTCCAACTACATCATGTAATAATATAAAAATGAAAATAACTTTATTTCCTATTTTATGTGAGGGAGGTGGTCCTGCAATAATTAGAATATTTAGGAGCTATTATGACTTGATAGTTGGGCCTTTTTGATACACATTAGTCACATTGATTTTCATCAATTGTTTAATATCTCTCTTCTCTAGCAGAAAACTTAATTTTGGAATGTGATTGTCAGGTTAATCAGAGCTAGAATTATCTATACAAAGAAGTATCTGTGGGCTTTGATTACCTACCAAAACTTAACCAATCACAGGTGGCTGAGTGGGTAGTCTATAGCATTGTCATTCTGTCACTGTGCTGCATATGTTGCCAATGAGCCAAGTCGGTTTATTTATAGAACATCATGAAATTCTCAGCTTCTAGTGAAATATTGTTTCTCTATTCTCCTGTTAATTAGGAATTGCCACTGCCATTTACTTAAATAGTATTCGGACTGTACATTTTCTATAGCATATTTACATGTATTCAGTATAAAAACATTACACATGAGAACTAAGAGATTGAAGTAAATTTAGATTGTGTAAAGGAAATTATGTGACTGTTATTTTTATAAGGAAACAACTATGTGAAGTAACTAATCAAGGGTGTTCTATAGTAGTTTCTATTCATTTTTGTTTGTAATAATTGGTATCTACTTTAAGTTCATATTTGAAGAATTTTTAAACTGTAATAATCTTATAAGAGAAGGAAGAAATACATGAGATTCAATTGTAGTTATTCCTGGATGGGTAGAATTATGAATGATTTCTATTTCACACTGTTTCTTTAACTTTGTTTCCTAATTTTTTCATAATGGCAATATATGTTGCTTTTGTAATAAGCAAAGAGCAACAAAAGACATTTCACTTATGAGGGCAGGAGAAAGATAATGCTCCATTATAAAAGATTCAGGCCCTTTTATCTTTTCACATTTTTTATTGTTGTTCAAATACAGTTGTCTCCATTTTCCCCCCACCACTCCCCTGCCCCAGTCATCCCCACTTCCCATCCTTGATCCTACTCCCCTTTTGTTTTGTCTGTGTATCCTTTATACATTTTCCTGAAAAACCTTTCCTTTCCCCCCCATCATCCCCTTCCACCTCCCCTCTGGTTACTGTTAGTTTGTTCTTAATTTCAATATTTCTGGTTATATTTTGCTTGCTTGTTTGTTTTGTTGATTAGGTTCCACTTATAGGTGAGATCACCTGGTGTTTGTCTTTCACTGTCTGGCTTATTTCACTCAGTATAATGCTCTCCAGATTCACCCATGCTGTCGCAAAGCATAGGAGATCCTTCTTTCTTTCTGTTGTGCAGTATTCCATTGTGTAAATGTACCATAGTTTTTTGATCCTCTCATTTACTGATGGGCACTTAGGTTGCTTCCAGCACTTGAATATTGTAAATTGTGCTGCTATGAACATTGGGGTGCATAGGTTCTTTTGGATTGGTGTTTCATGGTTATTAGGGTATAATCCCTTTTTAAAAAGCAAGTTGCTATAGAGGCAAGACATACATCACAGCCCTAGGCCAAGGGGAGTCATTACAGATTGACAATGAATGATTTTAGGGCTTGGGTGGGGTTTCTCAAAAAAAAAGGGTAAAAAATACAGGTTTAGGACACAGAGAAAAAACTTTATATAGTCATGAAATAACTATTTACATGAAGTAATATCTCAGCTTACTATAGACTTGAGGGACTCTTAGGCAGCTTAATAAAATAGTTTAGGACTACTTTATAGCCTTAGTTTAAGACTAAGGAGTTTTGCACTTAAGTGGGAGGTGATGGGAATTCACTTGGAAGTTTTTGAATGGATGAGTAATTAGATTGGTGCTATGCTTTAGAAAACTTAATCTGCAGCCCTTAGTAAATAGCTCGGGGCATGGAGTGATAGTAGAATGAGTTTAAGGTTTGGAGACTCTCTTAAATGGCTCAGATGAGATTTTGAGTTGGACTCCAGTTTTATGATTGCAATAGATAAGAATAAGAAAAGTTTGTTAAAGAAAATTAAAGGTGTCTTTAGTTCACTTTATCTAAGATGCACCATTTGTTTAATTTACAACTGACTGATATATAAAAACTGGGAATAAGTTAAAAACTCTAGTTAGGTTTGATATTCAGCAGACCTGATTTCACAGAATCTTACTCTATTCTCTTTGTAGCTTACCTGCAAAATAGGACTCAAGGGTTTTAGGAAAAAAATCTGTAAAAAAGGGCATTGATAGTAAGATAGTTGTTTCTTGAAATTCTCTTTGCAGAATCAACATATTTAAAGTTCACATTAATAATTTCTATATTGAACATGTGAATAAAAATGATGAATTGGGGGAAGAGAAAGAGAGAGAGAGAAATTGAAGTTCATGGAGTTTAGGCCACCAGTTTGTTATTGCCTACTGGCAGCAAACACTAATTGAAGACTTGCTTCTTCTTAGATACCAATAAACAACATTTTAAAAAGTTGAATCAAGTAAATTTAAGCATACAAAGTTATAAAAGAACTGTTATATTTCAGTTTTCCTCAAAAAAATAAAGTTGAAATGTTTATATTCTTTGACCAAAAAATCTATTGCAGTGCACATAGTAGATACTCAACAAATCCATTGAATAACTAGATAAATGCACGAATCAATGAATAAACATTAAATTTATAGTGTATTTTTTTGAACTACATACTCACTAGTGGACACAATCATTGTAGTTTATAGACATTAGTTTTGGCAGGAAACAAAGAGTATCATAGTACCAAAACAAGGAAAATAATCAGGAAAGAACCCTTCACCTAGCACTTCAAACCTAAGAACAAAGAATGATATCCTTAAATAAGAGGAAATTTTGCACATCATTTCATAACTGTGTAACTGATATGTAGACCCTACTTGGATACAAAGACATAAAGCATAAATCAGAGGTCTGCTCCCTTATTTACATTCACAATGAACTTTCTAGATGAGGCCACTTTAAAGTGTGTCTTGCCTCTTGGGAGACTTTGGTCAGTCTGCAATTGTTCTATGTTCTGTCACACTTCTTGATAGACATAGGAGTGGCAATCATGATACAATTTAAATCATCAGTGAAATGCTCATGCAGTAAATACATTAAATCCACTTAGCAAACTGGACAACCTAGAAGAAATGGGTAAATTCCCAGAAACATGCAACATACCAAGACTGAATCAAGGAGAAACAGAAAATCTGAATAGACCAATAATAGTAAAGATGTTGGATGAATAATCATAAACCTCCCAACAAAGAAAAACCCAAGACCAGCTGGTTTCATTTGTGAATTTTGTCAAGCATTTAAAGAAGTGCCAATACTTCTCAAACTCTTCCAAGAAACTGAAGAAGAGGAAGCACTCTCAAACTTATTTTATGAGGCCAGCATTACCCTGATAACAAAGCCAGATAAGGACATTAAAAGAAAAGAAAACTACAGGCCAATATCCCTGATGAATATAGATGCAGAAATTCTCATCTACTGCCAAACCTAGTTCAACAGCATATTAAAGGATCGTATACCATGACCAAGTGGGATTTATCCCTGGGATGCAAGGATGGTTCATATATGCAGATCTTCTTAGCTATTTAGAGGGGAAAAAGTCATGGTTAAGTGTAAGGGTTGGAAAACTTGTTTTTCATGAGGTTGTTTTGGTCATTTGCAGTACATATAATTTTTAATGATTTCTTAAAATAGCTGCTGTCTTTTAATTTGGGGGGGGGGAAGAAAGAGATCTTAGAGCTTCTGAACTAGATACCTTTCTAATTTTGCAAAGGAAAAAAATAATATGCCTTGGAAAGTTTAATGAGTTTATTAAGGTCATTTCTGTCAAAACTATCGTAAAAATTAGGGGTCCTCATCCCACAGTACCTGAAAAAGCACTTTGAAATGTGAGGATATATTGTTATGGAAAGAATACTTGGAAACAGCATGTTATAGACTCTAGGATTATGAAATACAGTCCATACCATACATATCCTATAATTGAGTCATATGTTCATACACATTTAGTTTTAGACTAAAGGTCTCCTTGGTAGGTAAACACATTTGTCACATTCAGGCATGAAAATAAAGTGTTGGTCGCAGTCTAGTTATGGATGTATAACCGTGAACACTAGAAAATAACTTATGGCTGTAGCATGTCTCAAATAATTAGACAACTTTCTTATCAACAGAAAGCACTTCTGTACTGTTTCAATCTGACCTTGGTAAGTGGGATGTAAATACAGGCTTTAAGAAGTCAACGACTTCTCATCTAAATGTTTATGAACTCTCAAAGCAAGCAAAATTGAGATGCTTTTATTAAATTTAGTGTAATGCTTAAGATTTCATTTACCCTATCACTTGTTTCAAAGTTCTCTGCCTCATAAAATACTTTGGTTTTAGATCTATAAATTGATACTGGGAAGAGGAAAAAACCCATTTTTGTTCCCCTTATGTTATCAGGCAAAATGAAATACCAGTAATAGACATGGGAATATAGAAAGATAGTCTAATCTCTGTCCATGCTAAACTCTAAAATACTTTCTCTCTGAGCCAGGACACATGACTTCTTTTTTATCACAGTCAATTGAAATCTTAGAAAATCTGAGGTGATCATGTCTAAGTAGTCTTTCTGAGATTTTCTTTCAGTAAACTGCAGCTTTGATCAACTACAGTGTGATCCAAATTAGCAATGAGGCTGAATATGGTGGGGAAAGCTGGATATGAAGGAATGTAATGTTGGTTCTGGAGCCAGTTAATTGTGTGTCCTTGAGGAGTTATTTACCTGTAAGGTTCACTGTCTTCTCATCCATTAAGTGACCTCTGAGGTCCCTTCTACCTCAACAATACTATGATGTAAAATAACTACTCATATGCAAAGTTTTTGGCATTCTTTTCTGTGTTAAAGCTGAGCACATATAAGGTATTTTTTGATATCCTAGGTAATCATTGTTCTAGGAACCTCTGTTACTTAAATAACATAATCTGAATCTACTTCTCTCCATCTTCACAAGTATTATTGTGTTTGAAAACACCATCTCTCTAGTGTGAATAATTTACTGGCCTTCTGCTTTCACTCTTGTGTGTGCACACACACAAACTCCACACATAATCTATTCTCTATCTGGCAGTTAGTGTGAGTACTTTTATGTATAAATCCTCTAATGGTCTCTTACCTACTTGGAATAAAATATCAATGCCTTAGACTGCTGGGCCCCTGCCTCTGTCTCATCCTACTAGTGACCTTATTCACCATGTTCAGTTGCTGTAGCTTTTGTGTTTGCTTCTCTCAGGCATCATTTTAGGACTTTTGTTTTTTTATTTTTCTAAAGTTTTTTTAAAACTATTTTATTGTTGTTCAATTACAGTTGTCTGCACTTATCCCCCACCACTTACCCCCCGCCCCAGCCATCCCCACCTTCATCCCTTGCTACCACTCCCCCTTGGTTTTGTCCCTGTGTCCTTTATAGTAGTTCCTGAAAACCCTTCCCCCTCCCCCCCCATTACCCCCTCCCACCTCCCCTCTGGTTACTATCAGTTTGTTCTTTATTTCAATATTTCTGGTTATATTTTGCTTGCTTGTTTGTTCTGCTGATTAGGTTCCTGTTAAAGGTGAGATCATATGGTATTTGTCTTTCACTGCCTGGCTCATTTCACTTAGCATAATGCTCTTCAGTTCCATCCATGCTGTTGCAAAGGGTAGGAGCTCCTTCTTTCTCTCTGCTGCATAGTATTCCATTATGTAAATGCACCATAGTTTTTTGATCCATTCATTTACTGATGGGCATCTAGGTTGCTTCCAGCACTTGGCTATTGTAAATTGTGCTGCTATGAACATTGGGGTGCACAGATTCTTTTGGATTGGTATTTCAGGACTCTTAGGATATAGTCCCAGCAGGGGAAAGGAACCCTAGTGCACTGTTGGTGGGAATGCAGGCTGCTGCAGCCACTGTGGAAAACAGTATGGAATTTCCTCAGAAAACTAAAAATGGAACTACCTTTTGACCCAGCAATTCCACTGCCAGGACTTTTGCTATAATGGCTCCCTCTGTCTGTAATAGTCTTCCCTGATCATCACATTGCTGGGTCCTTCCTGTAATTCAGATGACAGTTTGGATGCTGCCTTCCTTAGACAGCTTTTCCTGAATCCCCACCTGACAGGATGCTTTGGTCACTATCCATTTGATCATCTTGTTTTAGCTGCTCTACAAAACTGACCATTATCTAAAATCATAATATTTTGTGTTTATTTGACCACTGCTTTTATTCCCACCCAAACAAAAAGTTTTGAGGAGATTCTGCTTATTCTTTCCATCGATGTATCACTAGACCAGTGCCAAGCACATGGTAGGCACTAAATCACTAGTTTAAGAAAACTTTAGAAGAGAATAAAAATATGTTCTCTTTTACTGAAATAATTTAGTCAACTCTGAAACCTGATTGTCATAATAGGTCCATTGATTTTAGTACAAGTGTCTCAAATCTTGCTCCTTGGAGAGGGCTGAGCTAGTGAAGTTTGACTCTGAAATTTGAAATTTCTGTAGATTGGGAAGTTAAGTAGGTTTAAATTAATGAGAGAAATGGTAGTGTCAACCTAGATGAAGTTTAAATAAAGGGTGTGAGGTATCTTCTTGAAACTTACTTACACCTTTAAATTACATACAGCTATTTGCAAATTAACCACCTAAGAATACACTGGATATAAAATGTATCTTCTTCAGGAAAAAAATTCACACAGACATAAATATGGCTGGTGCACAAATAAGTCCAGATAACTGTAGCAGTGGATGAAAACAAATATTATTGATTCAGGCAAAACATAATGCTAACATCATTTATCCTTGCATTAGGAATGGGGAGTCAGGTGGAGTACATCAGACCAGGACAATTTATAAAGACATCTGGGTCATAAGAGAATAAGATTATAAAAACAAATCTGAATGTATACATCCAAATAAATGGTTCTCTTCATATTGTCTTCAGAATGAGTCAGAATACCATAAAGATTTTCTACTTGTTTTTGATAAGTTGGTAAGACAACTTGGAACATCCTAGAACAGAATGATGTACTAATAGCAGAAGAAGCATCTGCACCTTTGCAGCCCCTTCCCAAAAATGTGTGCTTGACCCCCGTAAAAGTGAAATTATTTGTTTTTTCCTGACAACTTGTCAACCACAAAAGGAATTCAGAAAAAGGGAGTGTTGAGAGTGGGTGAAGAGCCTTGAGGATGAGGTGAAACTTGGGCCTGGTTGGGATCTGAAGAGGTTATAGGGCTGTAGGGAGAGGTGGGCATAGGCGGGCAAAATGGAGGTTGAGAATCTGTGGACAGAGTAGAACTCAATTGGAATGTGTTCTGAGAGCCAGAATTGCCCTCTGTAAGAGTATGCTCATTAAAGGAGTGAGAGGTCAGGTGGGGCACATGGGGTGAGGCCAAACTCTGAAGACATCTTTTCCTTTCCATCCTATCAAAGGAATCTGGACAGAGGGAAATGAGACATTTCTGAGGGTGCATGTGTCAGAGTGTGAGGCTCTGGGGACAGACCAGTGTAGCGCAGAGGAGATTTGGACTGCTCCCTTGTCTCGTCCTTTGTGTGGGAGGGCAGTGGGCCAAGCTTAAAGGGTTTTGCCTTGAAAGGAGGCCCAAGACAGTAAACATTCTTCTTAAACATTTGCCTATTGGTTTTAATTGTATCTACTTATTTTTTTTATTTATTTATTTTTAGAGAGGGAAGGGAGAGGGAGAGAGAGAGAAACATCAATGTGCGGTTGCTGGGGGACATGGCCTGCAACCTAGGCATGTGCCCTGACTGGGAATCGAACCTGCGATGCCTGGTTCGCAGCCCGCGCTCAATCCACTGAGCTACACCAGCCAGGGCTCTACTTATTTTTTTAATATACCATACATACTTGTCATTCAAAATTTAGATGTTTTAAAAGTCTATACAAATGAAATAATTCTCTCCCCACCAACTAATGTTATACATTTTTATGTACCTCTTTTGGAAGATATTTTGAAGAAGAAAGAATATGATGGGGAACATATTGAATACTAATAATGTATTATGTTTTACATAGTGCTTTATTCTTTCTAGTTTCATGCTGTCCTGACAACACCCTAAAAGGTAGATAGGACAGACGTCATCATATCTATTCTCATGACAAGGAAACCAGCTCAGAGACATGATGTAACATGCTAGCTTAAGTAACATTTTAGTGGAAATATCTAGATTAAGACACAGTTTTATGGGGCACAAAGGAAAGAAAAGAGTTAACAATAGCTGGAAATGAAATATCGCATATACTAATTTTATCCTTGGTTATTTGAATTCCTACACAGCAGAAATTTTTAGATTTCTGTAGAGGCAAAAATTTTAGATCATTAGTGTGTCTACACTGTTACTTTATAAAACTCTATAAAACGCAGTGTCCTCTTACTGAATACTAGAAAAGCCACAATAATAATTGTTGTGATGCTTATGAATTAAGGACCAGGGCCTTTGTTTCAGTTTGAATTATCTTCTGAAACTTATCAGGAAGCCGTCAACCTCACCAGACTTCTAAAGGCACCTGAAAGTGTACCCACAGCAGTTTAAAATATTAAGTTAAAGCCTGGCTCTGAATTTTAAATCCTGTCTTTCTCTTTCTCTCACCTGCCAACTCAGCTTCTTCATTCAGTTTCAATTTCAGGATAAATGATGGAACAAGATAATTCTTTTTTCTATGGCCAAGCAATTTATCTGAATTCTTCTGGTGGCACAGTTTAGAGAATTTAAAAAAGGAAAGTCAAAATCTTGGCTTGTCTTGAGTTTTAATTGTTAGGATTTTATCCACTATTTTTCTCTCCCTTTTTTAGAAGCCAGTAGCATTAGTTCAGCATGAAGGATTTTAAGCAGAATGTAAGAGTGGAAAGTCTCCAGCAATATTTAGAACCCTGAAAAGTGAAGAAGCATCTTCAAGTGCTAATCAAGCTATAATCTTTGCAAATTTTCCAGAATAAATGCAATGAAGGATGATAAATTGATATATATCCCAGACAAGGACTCATTTAGCTTTGGCATCCATTTCTAGAAATAATAGTAGAAACACTTTCTGTATAATATCGCTAGAGTCTAAATTATATACTTTTTAAGTCACTGTCTTTTAGTTACAAAGAAGTAAGAGTTGTTCAAAGAAAGCAAGTACCTCCTCCATAAATTACTTATAATTTAAAGTATTTAAAATTATTTCAAATATTGACTGCATTTACAAGTTTCTCCAGGGAGCAAGGAGTTTCTAAAAGGTATTATCTTATCAGTCTCGTTAGTTCTAATGTGATGAATAAATGGAGCAGATGTTTAACATCTTCTTTCATTCCACTTATGAAAAATAAAAGGTAAGCAAGAGACACCATTTATTCAAATTAGCACAATTTGACCCAAACAAGAAATAAGACCAAGAAACCATACAAATCTCTCTCTGTGAATTACAACTCTACCTCAAGGTAGCTGAATGGCCCAGGCAAGTAACTTATTATCCCCAAGCATCAGCTTTCTCTCTATAAAAATGTAATAAAGCCTTCTTTACAGAATTATTGGAAGCCTTATACAGCTATACAGGGTCCAGCAGAAGTAACACCTGCTTTAGTGTGGTTGGTAGGGTACATGAATATCTCATGCGAGATGGATAGCAATTTGAACATTTCACCTAGAATGTCATATGGTGTGCTTGAGTGTGATATTGTTAGGTTATAAAATTATGTGCTTATGATTTTGTAACAAAAGATTTTGTAATAAAAACCTTTATTTGTGCCGGACCCTGTATATGTGAAAGCAATAATCCCATCACTGGTGATAATAGATATCTGTATAGTTTTTATCGAGCTGCATAACAATATTACCTCAAACTTAGCAGCTAAAACACACACACACATATTATCTCACAGAGGTCTAGGCACAACTTAGCTGGGGCCCCTGCCTCAGGTTCTCACAAAGCTGCAACCAAGGTGATTGCCAGGGCCATAGTCTCATCTGAAGGCTGAACTAGGGAAGGACCTGCTTACCAAGCTTCTGTGCTTATTGGCAAAACTTAGTTCCTAGCAGTTGTAGGATTGATGAGCCTGGGTTTTTATTGGCTGTTGGCTGGAGAACCTTCAGTTCCTAGGGGCAGCCCACAGTTTTTTGCCTGTGAGCCACCCCCAACAAGGCTACCTGTTTATCAAGCCAGTACAGAATCTCCCTGTTACATAATTACAGACATGACATCCCATCACCCTGTTGAGTAAAAACAAGTCACAGTCCCTGCACGTACTTAAGAGGAAGGGATCACACAAGGGTGTAAAACAAGAAGGAACAGATCATGGTTCTGCCTTAGATTCTACCCACCACAGTGTCTGATACCTAATTCCCCCTTCCCTATCTTACCACCCCTTCCTCTTTTGTAAAATATTTTTTATTTCTAGGCAGGAAACCATGACCCCTGCTGCCTATCAAAGTCTGCTTTGTGTAAATAGTTAAAGGTAGTACTTTTGAATTTCATAGAGATAAAATAGGAAAAGACAAACCACAGTGGAAAATATTAAAACCAGTGTTTCTTAAACAAGTTAAATTATGTTCAGGAAAATTAATAGTTGAGTAAAATTTCATAAAAACAAAAGGCTCTTTTGTTTTTTCCTGTTTATTTATGCTTTTGATGTCTTTTTTTTTTTGGAGTGTGTTCAGAAAATGATTGTGAATCTAAATTAACGAGTACAAAAGCACTGATGAAACACAGGCACTACAGAGTAATTTCACTAAATAGCCTACAAATGACTGTGGATTTTGTTCCCCTCAATGTGGTTAAAAATAGCCACCAGTCCAACATCAGGCAGAATGGCATCACTACAGGTGTTATTCATCCTGAGTAGTTTGTTCATGTTTGGTATGCCTACCTGCTTCTCAGGCCTCTGGAGCCTCTGAGAACCTGGGTCTTCCAATGGAGGGGTCTTAATGATTCTAAGGCTTTTACAGCTACCAGTGATGACAATGATGGGGATTGCTAACATTTGCTATGCATCTGCTATGTGCCAGTTATTCTAAAATGCTTCATATATGCAATCTAATATGTCCTGTGATAAAAGAACTGTTATTGTTCCTATTCCACAAATACCTAAACTGATCCTCAGAGAGATTAAGGTCACATGGCTAGCAAATATCAGGCCCTGAATTCTAAACAGAGAAGGGTTCAATTTTAGAGCCTTGGAGCTTCATGTGAAAGACCAGGAACTTTAAAACGCAAACAAAAAGAGTAAAGGTGGGCCTAAGTATTCTCCTCAAAATGTTATAGGCCTGTCTTGCTGCAAATGGATAAGAGTTGTACCTGTCACCAAGGAAAGGTATCAGCCCTTGTGACATTCACCCAACTCTAGCTGCTGTGAATTGTATACACAGGTTCCAGCAAGCTGTGACCCTTCTCTTGAAGCCAGGCAGTGGGCAGTGGGAAAGGACATCCATAACCCCCTCCACCCACACAGAGTCCTCAGTGGGATTCAGTAAGAGTCGGGCTTGTCCTATGTCAATGAGCAGAGTATCCAGGGTAATTCTGAGGCAGACTGCCCCGTATTAGCTCTCCATGGATCCTGTGGGCTGGCACCCTTCTACCTGGTCCCATTGGCCTGTAGTTTGGGTACAAAAATTACCTTTGTTCCCTCAGGCCTCAGCCTCTCAACTTGATCCCAAAGTTTAATGCAGTTAATAGAAGCAGAATAGCAGTAGCCAAAACGCCCAAATGTCCACATTTCAATGGGCAGTGAGTCCATGCATATCACATGACACTCATCTCATTAAATTAAACTGAAAGGAGTAAGAACAGCTGGTAACATTCCAGGTGCTTAACCTTGGTCAAATGTGGTGAGGGTAAGCTGAGCAGAAGGAGAAATTAATGGTCTGTGGCAAGAAAGCAAGAACGTAGGTGTCATAGAGCTATAAAGTAAGAACAAAGGATCATTACCTTACAGTTTTGTCACCAGAGATTACCCCCAGCCTGATGTAGAGGATTTATATATTAATGAGAAGTCACAAGCAGAGTTTTTATGTGGGTGGCCTGTAGGAGACTTCAAGAAGATCCAGTTATATCTCATTAACTAAAAATTATTTTCAAACACATTCTGTTACTTTTTGATGTTAACCCTTTGAGAATGCATGGTATAGATCTCAATAGAAATTTATCTAAAAATGTAGAACAGCTGATTTTCATTAAGTCAATATTCTGGAATTTCTAACCTGTTTTCTTTAAACAATGACCATTCATTTCATTGACTTGCTCCATCATGCTCACACCCTAAACATAAGAGAAACACCCTAAACACCCATGAGAAGGGGGCTAGGGGAGTCTCTACCCGGGAATTGCCTTGTAGAAGTAAACCTCGACACTTGAACATGCAAGACCTTCTCCCCACTACTGCTTACACCTACTTCCTCATCCATGTAGAGAAACACCAATGCATCACAGAAGAACTTTCTGACACTACCTTATAATGCAGCACTCAATGGAATCTTATGTATTATTAGTAATTTAGGTATAGACTTTCTGTATCCACCTATATTTTCTATATCAGCATACTTGTCACTATCTTTTTAAATAAGGAAGTACATAGATATATACCCTCCACCCCAAAATTTATGCATCTTCACAATTAGTGAGTGACCATTACTTCTTGCCTTTTTTTAAGGTCCAAGAGTGTTATTAATGATTTAAAAAGCATATTATGCATGAAGGAAGCCTTTAATAAATGCTTGTTACATTGAGCTGGTAAGGAAATCATGCAACAGGCTCGGCAGCTGAGCTGACTTGGTCCCTTTCTCAGCCATGTTCAGACAAGACCTTAAACAGGTGACAGATAGGGACACTGTAGGAGAGGTACACTGGCTACATTAGAATGAGTTACAGTGAGAAATTGATAAGAACTAACTTGGCTGTTTTACTGTCTATTGCCTAGTAGGCACTGTGTTAAGCTCATTGAATTTAGTTACCTCATTTGATCCTCACCACTACTCTTTGAGGTATAAAATAGGAAAACTGAGATTTGGAGAAGTTAAGTGGCACGATCAGAGTCAGATATTTATGTTGTAGGATAGGCTCAGACCCCAAGGCTGTGCTCTTTGCATTAAACCAATGTATTGCTTCCTTCATTTTGTCCTTTGCTGCACAGTCACATCATTCTACTAAAGATAAAGATCCACTCCTATAATATTTACACGAAGGTGATATGAGAGGCCACTACCCTGAACTTTCTGAGTCTGAGAGTCTTTAATCACTGAGATTAAAATGGGTAGGACTTCACAGTTTCTCAGCTCTACACACTTTTAGTTGTGAGGAAAAGAGCATGGTATGTATGAACCAAGCATTAGATATCAAGATTTTCTTTTTCATTACATCACTAGGAAAATAAGAACAATTTTGAGATGTTGATGACTAGAATAAAATTAAATTTCTATCATGCTAAGGAAGAAATGTTAGTCAAACAGAATAATTTCATATTTCAATGTTTGCTGTAGCCATCCAGCTCTCATATAGAGAGATAGAAATAATAGCTTTAAAAAATAAGTACTTTCTTTAAATAATTAAATAGAGCTGGCCAAGGAGTACAATTTTATACTAAAATTCATTTTGATAATTATCCTGTTTAATCTGGTGTATCTCTTGTGGGAATCAGACTTTGATGATGTTGTTTCCTGTTGATATTATCACTTAATTAATCAACTCATTTGAGTTGCCTAAAGACTGCTTACACCTCTGTTTTGAAAATAAAAAGTATTTGTTAGAACCTCTTGTTATTATCTTGACAATCTACTTCAGGTTTCTGGCATCATATAAGCAATCATGAGTAATTATTTTTATGCCTATAGAGATAAGGAGTTTTTTTTCAATGATAACTATATAATTCTTTCTACCATCTAATAAGAGATAAAATGAAATAAACAAAAATACATAAATAACTGTGAGCAAATATATTTGACCAAGAAAAATGCTGTTTGTTCATTGTTCTACCCTAAAAATTTAAATGAAAATTTTCTAAAAACAGATTATTAACTTGCATTATCAGGTATAATTAACAACTATTTAAAGCATAATTTCATGACCTATTAGTGTCACTTATCTCAGTGTTATACACTACATAGACAATGTTCAACTTTTGCCCATGTTATTGAGGAAAAATAGATCATAAGAAGTATGTCATATTTTTCTGTAAGAACAAAGTTTCAAGTAGGGGACTGTGTAAGCTTGACTGAAGGCTCAATGTCATACATTACTGATGATCTGTTAAAAAGGAAGGAATATAATTTAAGTTCTTTGAAATTTTTTAAATAGTAAAACACATTTTAATTAATGCATTTAAATAGTAAAGGCATTTTTCTAAATCTCTCAAAATGTAACATTAATGTGCTGTACTTATTTAGTATTTAAGTAATTAAATTCATATATTACTTTATATATTATATATATAATATATCTTCTGGGTCACCATTTGTCTCATTTCCCCTTTATATGCTATCTAAAAAAAAATCTTTTTCTTAACAGTGTTCATTAGAATGTAGAAAGACTTTGAGGTAATGTCTTGATGATTCAAGCACCTTTCCCCTGTTAAAATCCCCTATAGCAAGGAGAAATTCACAACTTTCCTGGGACTAGCTAAGAGCAGTAATCAATTTGAGTCAAACTTTCAATGCATTAAAAGTCTTTTTGTAGCTATACTAAGTAAGGACGTTAGCTCTGGGAGTTTGGACAGCAACAACCTCATACTTTGTGTTTTGACACATCTTCTTTTAATTGTTTGCAGTTCAATAACAATTTTACAGAAGCCCAGAAGAAAAGAGGAAACACAAATGAGGAGCCGTAGAATCGGGTAAAAGGTTGGAGAGGTGGCAAGGGTGGAAAGCAGGGCAAGGACAGTGGGAGATAGCAGTTATGCTGGGGATAGGGGCGTTACCTAGAAGTACATATTTCTTTTGAAGCTGAGGAGCAAACCTATTACTCGGAAACTGTGATTCCTTATAAGTGATGTGTCAAGCTGTGCATCATAAAAGGACAACTTCTTCACAATGCCAATGAGAATAAGATTGAGGATTTCAGTCCTATATGTGCAACCAAGTTTTTCAGATAGTCAATAAATGGTTACTCAAAACCTGACATAAAGTAAAGAAAAAGAATATAGGCAAACAGGCCCCATACAGATAGCAGACCTGCTAGGCAATCAATCAATAAAGTTCCCTTTCATTGAGACATACCAATTTAATACTTGTGTTTGTATAAAACATTTTCTATGGTCACAAAAGCCTCTTCTTTCTTTGAATAAATACATAGTAGTAGAAAGCAAATATGTTTGAAGGTCAAATAGATACAGGTCTGAATTTCGGTTTTGTTCTCACTAGTTGTGTGACTTTGTGCACAGTGGTTAACCTCTCTGTATCCTGGATTCCTGCATGTAAAATGAGATTAAAAGCCCAGCTATAAGAATCCATTATCCAGCATAAGGATTATCAATTGAACAGGTAAGGGCACAGGTCTTGGTGCACTTTACGGTGCTTTAGGCATTGTTCTAAGCACTAGGGATACTGAGGTGGAGCATGCAAACCAGATCTTGCTCTTAGAAGTTTATATATTGATAAGCAGATTCAATAATGATACCATTTATTAATATATTCCATACACTGTACTATAGTGTGAGGAGAATTGCTGTAAGGTATGTCTACCTTGTAGAACCTGCAGTGATTCCAGAAATACTTGAGGAAAGAAATAAATGTGAAAGAAAAAAAAACAACAGCAGAAGGCACTACAGGAGAAATCAAGGAAAGGGGGTAAAATCCGACCTCAGCTAAAGCATCTATAGACCTAGAAGAGAAAACTCTCTGGGTGTTCTTCCCCCTCTATTGGTGGAAACAAGTAACTACAATCAAGATGAGATGCTGCAGGCAACCACAAATGAACTGCTTGCATAAGGATCACTTTGTTTAGATTCTCTACAAGATTTTTAAGGAAAAATAAGTTAAATATAACCATAAATGTGTATGTGTGGTGTGTGTGTTTGTGTGAATACTTATGTACAGCTCTTTCTGGGTGTTAGAGTCTATATTTTTATTTACAGTGTGATTATGTGCTCGGTGTGCTTATAAATCTGTGCATGAATTATGAGGGAAAGTGAAGAAATGCCCTCAGTTACTTTTGTCTCTTCTTCACAATCTCTCATGATGCATAGGCGTTACCCATCACATATGCTACCTTGTCTTTTGTAAATTGTCGTTACTCTCTCCTTTGCATTTAGTCTCAGCTGCCAGGTGCTGGCTTGTTCTTCTGTGGTGGGAGGAGGGGAGTGCAATGATGTTACTGAAAAAAAACTCATACTGAGCATTCCTTCTACTGCCCGCAGCATCAGATGGAAGGGCATCGTCCATTGCACAGCAGCGGAACACTGTTTCTCTTCAGTAAGGAGACCATCTAATGTGCTGAGATTTTTATCATATATATGGCTTTGTGTATGGTTTACAAAACATACTCCTGAAAGTAAGATAATGACTGAGGTTGCTGCATCTATTCAGCATACACCCCCGCACTGGAAGTGTAGAAATTTATAATGTTATCATCATAACCAATAATGAAAGCCTCTTTTTACTTATCTTTTGGTCTTTTTTCCATAACCTTAGAGAATTCGCGATCATTCCAATTATGGTTTATGTATCACTCAGTACCTTGCTTTTTCTAAAGATAATTTTCTGCCACAAGCACTTTATGGAGCTGTACAGTCTCCACAGTTGTAGGTAATGCTGCCACACCTGGCACAACCACATTCATGATGTCATTTTCAACATCAGCTGTGTGTGTGTGCAGACATAGTAGCCTATTAATTAAATAACAGCCCCTCAACTTTTTGAAAATCAAATGTTAAGCAACCTCATCTATGACAAAATAGATATCAAAAACCAAGAAGAAAACAAACCGAAAAGGTCTTTCAGTAGCCAAATTAGATGACACAAAGCTCATGAACCTTCATGCATCACTTTTCAGCACTGGTTGAGAATGTATTGCCCTTACCTCATGTGAACTCTAACACATTTGTTCCTGATAGTGATGTCAGGATTAATATCAATATTGACAAGACTAGGATCTACTAGCCCCAAATGAAAGAAACAATCAAACTGTGAAAACAAGCATAAAACCTCAGTTGAGAAGAGCAATCTGAGGCCATCTAGTACAAGAGAAAATTTATAAAACATATCTCAAAATATGTCAGTGGCACAGTATCATTTAATACCATACAGATGGTTTAGTACCATTTAGATGGTACTAAAATGTGCTCCTTTGTATTCAGTATACTATATGTCCAAAGGCAGGGAAATAGCTACTATATTTGAAGATATTTCTATCCCAAATTGATTTATAAAAAATTAACATGTGGGTTTAAAGGAACAAACAATATTCCTCAAAATTTACCTCTTTAAAATAATCTGTTCCTCAATTATACCATTTAACTGAGATTTTAAAGTATTCACTATTTCCTATATGCCACTTTTTATTTGAACTTTGGAGATTTCCACCTGCTGATGTGGTTAGGAGTACATTCCCTGGGAACAACAGGCGGTCATTAGATAATGCTCGATTTAAACATTAGGCACATAAGGGAGAAAAGGATAACACAGAGTCCATAATAATTCAATGTTATCCTTATGGCAATGAACCTGGATTTTCATCAGTCCATGTACACTATAGCTGGACAATAACCCATGCTGGTGATGAGCAAGGTAGAGCTAACCGACCCACGTGGAGTTCAGGCTTGCGTGTTAATGCCTTTACCTTTTACCGTCAGAAATGGTCACCCACCAAAGGAAGATCAAGATGTGTCAATTTCCTCTGTTTATTCTCTTACAAATGTACATGCATGTATGTGCATATATATTAAATATGGAAGATTTTACATAATTATAAGTAAGGGCAGTTATCTCATTTTTCTTTTCTCCTTTTGTCTTCTTTCCCAAGATTCTTTGGGCTCCATTGGACTGAATCAAAGCACCGATTCATTTCTATTAAAAATCTGATGCAACTGGTAGAAACGTTCATTTGGAAATTTAATAGTTCATTTAGAAAGGGGGGCGGGGCAGGTAGTAGAGTCTGATAAAAGACTTCTCAAGACATTGGTTTGCAACATGTCTCAAAATTATTCTCACTTTAAATGATATTTAATAGCTTTCTCTTCCACATCCTGCTAAACATTTCAGTGTAACTGATCACTTTGAAAACAAAACATGTGAACTTGAGCGGAAATGAGGAAATAGCTGGATTTCTGGTTCTAAACTTATTTTCAAATGGCTGTCTGCTGTCAGAGAACACTAAATGAACTCCCCTGAGAAGGAAATTTGCCTCAATTTAAAGGCAGCAAATATCTTTTCTTTTTAAGAAAGTGATATAGGGATCTGGATTAACGGCTGAAAAATCAAAAGACATTCACTAGAACCACTAAAATGGCAAGGAAATGGAGACTTTTTCTTTGGATTTTCTCGAAGCCCATTTACTCTGACTGTCTCTAATTAGCAATGATTGTTCTAGCTAGGATTTCAAAGACAGGCAATATTCTTCTTTGCTACAATTCAAATTACTTTGCAGATGGTACCTAATTCATTCGCCACAGGGTAACTCCCTGCAAAGGTGATGCTGATGCCTCTTCTCCCCAGCAGCCTGTCCCAGGTGTGGTGGGAAGTCCCTGGGGTGGCAGGGATGAGACTGTTGAGTTAAAAGTGACTGTTTCTCCAGCTGATGCGCAGTAACAGAAGCTCCCTGGGAGTGGGTGAGAGAGTGAGCCAATCAGGAAGGCCTTGCCCATTATTAGTATTTCTGGAAGACTTAACAACAAAGCCTCTATATAAAGCACTTGTGATTAGGTGTGGTGAGGTCCCACATAGGTGATGCAGTCCACCGGACCTACAGGCACTGCCCTGAAAGAACACATGCACCCTGGGAAGACGAGGTGCCCTGAGATTGGGGGGAGGGAGGATGAACAGGATGAGGAGTAGTCTGCAACCTCCAGTGAAGAGGGGCTGCAGGCAAAACCCAATGAAGACTGGATTACAGGCTAGATCTGAAAGAAAGAATGTAATAAACTATATATATAGTAGCTGACAGACTGCTGGACTGTGAGCAGATAGGAGAGGTAGTCTGCAGACTCAGAAATAACCGGTGAAGTTTAGGACAAGGCCTAAGACTCACATAAGCAGGAAGGGCAAGAGCCCGTGAATTCTGAGATTTTGCTGTTATTGTTATTCTGTTGCTGTGCTTGAGCCAGGGAGGCCTGGGACAGTTCATGTTTCACCAGCTATGGCACCGACACTCACATTAGTAAGCATTATGTTCTGTGGAACATTTAGTGGTTTTCCATCCTCCAGATTAGGCAATAATGGGGAAAGGTTTTTCTTTCTCTGTCTCTAAGACTTCTAAGAATACTTAAAATACAGAACCAAAACACATGATCCTGGATACAAAGTTAGTTAAGAGGTTTGAATTTCCAGAAAATGAAGACATTTATTCAAAACGAAGTAAAAGACTGCTTAGAGTCACTGAGTTTTCCTGGGTGAGTTCAGTCTGTAAACCTCAGTGCCTGCTTCCTTTTCCTGGACTGGCTTTGAGATCCCATGGGTCTCTTGTCCTCTATGTCTCATTTCCCAGCAGGTCGTGGGACGTGACTGAAACTTGGAACAATCAAGAATTTCTTTTTTCCTTTTGCCTCAGTCAAATTTTACCTCTTAATCTCTACTCCCTATTCTTATTCCCAAGCCTACCCATACTGGACTTTTTTTCCTCTTTCACAACTTCCAAGAAACTACTAGAATAACTATATAGTTGACCCTTGAACAACATGGGTTTGCACTGCTCAGGTGCACTTGTACGCAGATTTTTTTCAATAAATACATACAGTACTACAAATGTATCTTATCTTTCTTATGATCTTTGTAATAACATTTTCTTTTTCCTAGCTTACTTTATTGTAAGAATACAGTGTACAATACATGTATCATACCAAATATATGTTAACTGACTATGTTATCAGTAAGGACTCCAGCCAACAGTAAGTTCTTACTAATTAAGTTTTGGGGGAGTCAAAAGTTGTATGTGGATTTTTGACTGTGTAGGGAGTCAGTGCCCCAACCCCACATTGTTCAAGGGTCAGCTGTAGTCACTGCTGCCCTGGCCTCATATGCACCTCTCTCCCCTGCGTTCACTGCAGTTGCTGCTAATGGCACCTATACTCCTTCCCACCAAGTCAGATGTAGATGCAAAACCCCTCTCAACCTGCACTCCCAGCAGCCTTCCACTTGTAACCAACTTTGCCCACGAGATGAAAATGGATTTGCCATTCTTTTTATATGACCTTGCCTGGAGAAGGGAACTTTACTTCATATTTGTCCTCAATTTATCAAAAAATAAAAATCACTTTCTGTCCCAATTGGTTCTTCTGGGGCCCTTGTGCCTCATTCAATATTCATGTTAGTTTCCATGAGAAGCTATAACAAAGTCCCAAAAAGTGAATAGCTTAAAATCATACAATGTTTTGTCTCAGTTCTGGAAGCTAGAAGTCTGAAGTCAAGGTGTTAGCAAGGTCATGCTCTCCAACAGCCCTAGGGGAGTGTCCTTCCTTGCCTCTTTCCCCTTTTGGTATTTGCCAGCAGTCCTTAGTGTTCCTTGGATGGTAGATCCTCCAGTCACATGGTGGTCTTCCCTCTGCTCACATCTGTGTCTCAATTTCCCCTTCTTGTAAAGACACTAGTCACATTGGATTTGAGCCTGCTCCAATGACCTCATATTAAATTTCTTAAATCTGCAAGATTCTAGTTCCAAATAAAGTCACATTCCGAAGTACTAGAATTTGGGACTTTGACATACCTTTTGGGAGGGACATAATTAAACCCACAACAGTATTTCTATGCCCTGTTTTAATACATTCATATAATATATATTATTATTCCCAATTTTATGAAATTTCACATATTCACACATCTAAAAAATCTACCTCACCCAGATTCCACAAATTGGATATGGTCATTCCACCTCATACATAGGTAACAGAGTCACGTAAACCAACTGTGCCCCTGAATAGACTGATCAACAAGAATATTTACCATGTAACAAAGAAGTTAGTGCTGAGCAAGAGATGCAAAGAGCATAAGATACAGCTTTGGACTTTAAATAGCCTACTTCAAGGGACGCATGGGAAATAATGCATAGATGATTTAAATAACAATATAGCACATTAGCAAGGGAATACAGTACTGCAGACTAACAGTGAGTTGTGATGATAATCAGAAGACATCATTGCAAGGGAATCCAAGAAGACCCTAAGCTGGCCCTGCAAGTTGCCTGAAGAGGGCAGACATAAGTCATAATAGTGTAGTGCAATAAAAAGTAGCATTTTATCATTAATTACACAAATGCCCAATAACTCATAATGTACAGCAGTGGTGAAGCTGAGTTCAAAGAGTCCAGCGTCTGAGTAGTAACACACATTTCACATTTCTCTACTTTGATTTTCCAAATCACCTCAATACTCTGGCAGATTTTACATGCTTATTCTAAAGCGTTTTGACCTTTAACCTCTGAAATACTTTTTCAAAAAGAAAAAACCTTACACAATTATGTACTGCCGCACTAAATGTTTTCCTCTCTTGCCGTGTGTATCATGACCTTTGGTCTTACTACTTAAAAACAAATGTATTAGTATGTTCTCATGTATGGTAAGGAGTATTAAGGTCCTAAAGAGAAATTCTTGAGACGCTAATTTAAAGTGTCTATGACCTGACTATGGCCAAGCTATGGCCCAAAGCTGGGATAACTTATATCTTTCTCCCTTCCTTCCATACTACCTTATAAAAACAAACATTACTAATAAAAACAAGAACAAAAATCTTACAAATAAAAGTCACAAACTCAATCAGAAGTCTCTGACTTAAGAAAGATAGGATATGCAAATCTTACAGAACTTGCTTCTGGAATACAAACTCCTTACCGACCCCTGCTAAAAAAGCAACAATCTCTACAAATCAGTGACTGTTGGATCTGAAGAGTACCCAAGAGATGACTAAACACATCACCTAGTGTTTCAAAACACTAGACAGAGCCTCATACAGGAAGAAGTTGTAACCTGTGTCCCAAAATCTCTGGGCAGGAAACTGTGGCCTCTGTCAGAATCCTTTTCTACCATATCACAACTTGAATCATCAATAATCCATCCTTAGTTCTGACCTAAGTCTTCAGCATTTCTCATTGCAATTCTTGTATTCAAAGGACATATCTTAAGCACCTACTAAATGTAAAGAATCAAGGCATTGTAGAATGTATGAAATGAAGTAATAATCCTAGCATCAAGAAGTTTACTCTGTTGCAGAGACAACAAGCCTATAGTAAGTGTGCCACCTCTGCCCCACTCGTGTCCCTTGCAGACACCTTTACTTGATCACTCCATTTTTCTCCCACTGGTGGACACAGTTTCAGAATCCTCAGCACAACATCTAAGCAGGCAAAAGATATTAATCTATTTGTTAACCATTGTTGGCATGTCACCAGTGGCTCAAGATAATTTTTAAATGCTAAGTAGAGATTTCAATAATGTGCTGAGAGAGAGAAGAGAAAGGACAATTTAATCTGAGTGGTTGAGATGGAGAATGCTTTACGGAGGAGGAGGTATTTAAGACTCCACAGAATGAGTATGGTGTCATCAGGTGGATGTTTAGAGTATGAACATTCCTGACTATACCAACACCAGGAACAAAAGCACATAGGGCATATGTGTGGAATTATATTGACAACTCCTTATTATTGGGTCATGGGGTCATATAGGATATGATGGGGGAAAACTTAGAGTCATACCTTTAAAGAAGTCCAATGTCTTAGGAAATTTAGTTTTGTTCTGACATAATGGAAGTGTTTTTGGAGAAAAGAACAATGTATTACTTTAATCAGTTCATTAAAAATAGAACAATAAATATCAGAAGCACCCAATTCTGCAAAGAGCTGCCAAGTGCAAAGGTCCTCCAAAATCCATGTAAAGTTTTGTCATGGAAATGTGTATGTTCTTTTTTATTTCATTTCTTCAGATGTAGGGTAATAGACCAGGGTAACAGGTTGTATTTTTAGTTGACCTACTTGTCTCAAAAGATATTTTTACCTTGGTAGCCTTTTCTTCATTTCTCTCAAATCCTATGAGAATGCTTTGTTGGGTACCTATGGAAGTGTCCCTCTGTGGTGGATGACTTTGATCCAGGGACTTCCTGAAAACCTAATTTTTAAAACTTTGGCTAAGAATCTGAAAATAACATGAGAACAATCTGACATGAGAATGGGAATACAAATTAAGAATTTGTCACTTTGGTTACTTCCTGGCAGAGTGGTTTACAGTAAATTCCTGATTTCTCTTAATTCCACAGCTTTACAGCCCAGAACATGTTAAACCTTGGAATTAATAGACACAATCAAAAGCTGCTAAATTGGAATAATAGTGTTACTAAAGGTAATATCTATTTTTAATGATACTGATTTTAAGAGAGACTGCCAGTGGAAAAACTCAGCTAATCTGTGTTCAACTACTGCCCTGTCTTCTTGGGTCCCAAGGGGAATATAATTGTATAGTTTCTTAATTCATTTAGTCACTGTCAAAATAAGCTTAATTCCAAAAGTTCATTCTTTTTTGAATTATCTAAAAAATAACTGCATCTCCAAATATAAATATTCCTTTATGATCAATCAACTATTTAAGAGTCCTCTGATTACAGAGAATCCCTCTTCTTGCTGCCTTTTTATTGGAAGGATCACCAGGACTGTGGCCTATCAAGGTCCTAAATTTCTCCTGCTTTGGCTATTTGCTTCGACTAGTTCTCAGAAGTTCTAGGAAGGTCAGCACTATTCCCTTGGACAGTCTCTCAACAAAACACTGGCATTCAGTTGAAAATGAGCCAGGAACACCCTGAACATTTTCATCTTTACCAATGACCTGAGACAGAGAACTTGCTCTCCTGAGCAACGGATCAGAGACAAGGGCCCTGTGGTAGTAATGAGTCTCAGAACCCTTCTCAACCTATGAAAATGAAGGTCTCAGTCATTTTCATTCTCTGTTGAAACTGAGGAGTATTCTGTTTGAGGAATAGTGAGTTTCAAACAGACCAAAGCAGCCAACTGAGAAATGTATAATGCCCAAACACAGAACCTGAAAAACAATCTCTTCTTAATAACTAGCTCTGTTTATGAAATAGATCAAATTCTGATTTTATTCACAGGATGTTTGTATTTATTTTTCAGATTAGGTATTTCTTGCCTATGGGCCATAACTAGATGGAAATCCATTGCCACAATGACATGGGAATTCATTGTTTAGATAAAAATTAGGTCAAGAGTTATCCTAAGAAGAAAATCCATAAATTACTTATAAAGCACTTAAAGCCAGATCAGTATAGTTACATACTCATTAAAAATAAAATAAAATTCCCCCAGATGGGAATAGCACTCAACTGGTAATAAAAATAGTCACACTGAATCAACAATAAGATCATGTTTGGTTTTGTTTCTTGGGGGTTTTTTTGTTGTTGTTTTGTTTTGATTTTGGTGTTTTTGTTTTATTTTTTTATAGATCACTAAAGCCTTACGCTATATCTTCCAGCTCTTTGCCAGGATCAGTACCTCTCAGGACTAGTTATGATTCTCCTACTCTTAAGATATAAGATTCATTTGCCCTACTTCAGCCAAAGTCTATGAAAACAAATAAGGGACTTGTACTCAGCAGATCTGGGTTTAAGTCCTGAATTCACCATTTTTTCACTGTAATCTTGTTTGGGTCGCTTCAGTCATTCAGCATACAAGTATTGAATGCTTCTTCCAGGCATTTGAGAGGCAAAGACTAAAGGATGTAGCATTCTCAATAAAGTTACTGTGTGATAGAGAAATAGATATGAAATCACCCTGCAATATGACAGTTAAAATAATAGAGGAAACAAAAGTTGGCATGGAAGGCACACAGTATGCTTAGGGAAAGACTGGGAAGGCCTTTTAAAGGGACCTCATGAGGTGACAGCCCACATGTCACTCTTATCATTACAGGATCAGAAATTCTCTTTGGTCAGGGGCCCAGTGCCCATCATGCTTGGGGACACGAACACAAGCTGGCCATACTCTGAGATGACTAAAATATATAAATAATAAAACTAGTCTCTTAATTGTGTTGACCTTAAACAAGAAGTCAGCTAGATATTCCTCAAACAAAAGCGTTTATTCAGAAAAAAGAGAGAATTACAATCTGGCACATGCAGCCATGGCAAGCCCCTTGCAAGTCCATCAGCCCAAAGAAAAAGAAGTTGTTTCACAGAAGGGAAGAGGTGGTTAGGACAGCTGTTGAAGCCAGAGTTCTTCCCACAGGGCTTTGCAATTGACCAGGTATGAGAGCTCCTCCTGCAGACCTTCCCGGTTTCAGCCTTGGTTGAGGTGGTAATATTTACAGTTTACAAGTAAACATATAACATCCTAGGGGATTGGATAATCACACCTGAAGCCTTAATTTCTCATTTTAACCATAGCAATAATGATAATGACAAAACTTTCCTTGCATACTTTATAAGTATGTAGCTATATTTGGAGATCAAAGTCTAGCTATCAAAATATCTCCCATTCATCGGGTGTTTAAACCAGGCACTCTGCTAAGTGCTTTATATGCATTCTTTTATGTAGCCCTTCCTTAGCATAAAGATTTAGATATCATTATGATAATTTTATAAGGGAGGAAACAGACACTTAGAAAATTTTAATAACTTATTCAAGATCATGCAACTAATAAGGCTTACAGCCAAGTTTTATAGCTGGCTTATTCCCAAACCCATGGTGTTAGACACTAAGTATACACTAGCCATTATTAATGTAGATAATAACAAAAGTAAAAATACTCAAAATATATCTGCAAGAAATTTATTAACTATAAACATTTTTATAAGAATGACTTCATAGGATGTGTATGGTAGAGAACAAGGAAAAGCTAATGAAAATAATTGCTGGTTTTAGACACTGCTGTCTCAAGTTACTGGCTATTCTTTTTTTACTCACTGCACATGCTTTTTACCCATGGAAATACATAGTACTTGGAACATAACTATGAAAACGCTGACTCAAGCCCACTCTATATCAGTGAATGGTATCTCCAGCTAGTATTCCGTATATATAGTATTTTCGAGCTTCTCATTCCTATTCTATTCATGTTAGTCTTTGCCATAGTTTATATATTTCAGGTATATTTCATGAATTCAGTATCACACAGTGATTTTCTACTAAGTGTTATCTAAATCTGATACTATGGTGAGTTTTATGCAGGCAAAAGCCCAAAGACAATGAGAGAAGATAGCAATCTAGGATTTATGTGTGTGTGTGTGGGGGGGGGGTTGTTTTCTTGGTTTTCATTTTTTTAAAGCAACAGCAAACAGACTTCAGGAACTATGTGTGCAACGTGCAGTCTTGGAGCGCAGAGCTATGAATCAGCCCAGAACCGCAGCAGTCTGCTGGACCCACAACCACCAGCTGAGCCCTTCTCTTGGCTATAGAGAGCACCTCATCAACTCTTTCTCTGTAGCCTTGTTTAGAAACAATGTGTCCACCACCATTAGCTAACATGGACTCTAACACGTTTGGCAACAGATGTTAATTCCAAATGCACAAGAAACTTCAGAGAGAACCTTTTAAAATTTGCTGGTATTATTAGTCACAGGGCTTTTAGAGCTAGGAGACATCAGCATCATTAAGGCACCACTGTGTTTTCTATAAAAATTGTTAACCATGGGTTTAAAATGGTATCTTAATTGCACTGTTCTTCCAATGTTATATCAGGATTGCTTGACAATTGCAAAATTAAGTGCTATTGTAGCACATTGTAGTTTGTTGGGCAGGAAATGCAGCATTGTGAAGTAAATTTAGTTTCAGAGCACTCTCACAATGTCATTACCCTGGACATGTGGTCCACAGGCAGAACACCAGTGCGGGGGGCATGCCTTCTTCCCAAAACATCACACATGATTGGTGACTGGAGACTATTTCCTCAGTAAATTATAAGTGAATTTCCAAAACATAAATATTTTTGGTTGTGTAGGCATTTAAAAATAAAGTCAGTGGACACACTCTGTGTCACATTGAACTTCTCGAGCTTTAGAAAGTTGCCTGTTAGGCAAATGTTGTGGCTCTGATCACTTGAGAGAAGAGCCCCATGAAGAGGCTTTACAGTGGTTTCCCAACACTCTTGTTCAGAAGACCAAGGGCAGTGTGTGTTGTGATCTGCCAGTCCGAATCTCATTTAGACTACACGCAGGTCCTGTTAACCAAAGAGAGAAAAATGATAATAATAATCCCAACTTGCAGTCTTCCTTAGACCAGGGCAGCAGATGCATGAACCTCAGGCTGAAACAGTTCTGATGAAATTTATATTGAGTTGAAAAGAAGAAACAGAGAAGCTGAGCAAAAACTTTACCCAGTGACTGCCCACTGCTGACCCACTAGACCACAGGAGGCAAACACGAGCCCCGAGGGCCAAATCCGTGTTTTTACCCAGCCCAGCGCCTTGTTTCTACCCTGCAGCAATGCCGAGCTCTCACTTAACTGTTAAGGAGCAGTTACATTTAGACAGCCCTAAAATTACACTCCGCCCTTTGAAGGCAACCGCTAGGCTGATGTGGCCCCCAGTGAAGATGAGTGCGACACCCTGGTCTAGAGGAATAGGTCACTGCTGTTAGAAGGATGAGCACATTAAAGGGGAACAGGGACCCTGTGCTGTCAGCAAAGGGGCACCGTTGTCCTCTTTATTGCGCTTCAGTCAGCTATGAAAATGCAATTTACACACGTTTTCCTTCATAATTCTTTTCTTTACCATTTCTTTACACCCACAGTTAACCATACTGTCCAGTGTACAAATGATGGTTGGGAGATTCTAACCTCATCTTCTCTAGCAAGCTAGAAATCAAATGCACACTTTGACCAAAGCCCAAAATTGACCCTACACCACTGTAGTTAATTTTGATTAAATCAGCTTTAATTAACATTTGAAATAAGTATAAAGTACATAATATGTACATATAAACACACATTTGTAAACATATGTAAATGTATATATACTTTATATAAAATTTTTACATATATACACAGTTTATACATATTAATATATACTAGCATATGACCTATACTAATGTATAGTATATATTTACATATATATCTAAAGTATTAAGCCAAGTATTTATATGTTGGTGAAGGTGAAAATGAGAGGAATCTATAGATGAACCAGATATTATTTGTGACTTTCAAGAAACTTATATTGTAATAAGAGAGAGTGACGTGAATCCCAATGCAATATAGGGGTATGAATGAAGGGAGAGAAGATGGAGAAAAAGACTTCTGTATGGACTGAGTATGAAAGAGCCAACCTCAGTATTTCAGGTGAAAATACCAGTATTAAGGTGCAGACAGAGAGAACTTCTAGGTTCAGTTCAGGTTGCCAATGCTGGCCGATGTTGGTGAGCCCTGTGGAGGTCTGGAGCCAGAACTGGGTGCCTTGAGCTTGGGGTATCCTACTGAGACATCAGAAAGAAAGAACACCCCTGGAGTCACAGTCCAAGTCAGCTGGAAAGTCCCAGTTCTAGTGCTTTGAGGAAAGAAGCGCTCTATCTCTGCTATCCTTAGAGTTGCTGGCATACACTCTGTTGTTCCACAGTCACATCTCACTCCTTTCAAGCCCATGACGTAAGGAGAGTCATTAGTGACTCATTATCACTCACCTGTTGAGAAGTCCAAAAGTGGGACATCATTTCTGCTGTACTATCACACACCGCAGGGTCACAAAGCACTGGGATTTTTGCAGTCAGCAGGGTCTAGGACAAGGAAGAAAGCAAATTTAGATGCTCCCACTATGACTGATGTGTCAAAACAATTGAGGGGCTTCTAGGGGCTAAGAATATGTCTGTGTACTTTTTATTACCAATTAATTAGAGCATGCTAGGATATAAATGAGCTTGTACTGGATTCTATGTATAAAACAACTCCAGAGCTAACCAGGAAGACCCCTGGGCAATTGAAACAAGTGTTTCAATAGTGGGTAGAACAATGATCTCTGCTTCAGAAGACATAGGTTCTACCTGAGCACCACTCCTCAGCTGTGTTCTGGAGTAAGTCATTCTATCTCCCAGAACCCCAGTTTTTTACCATTAAATGAAAATTTGCAATAATCCATGAAAAGCATTTATGAATTCTAAATTTTGTAATTGTCAGCATCATTTGCTAACCAATAGTGTAGACAGAGAAGCTATGAAGTTGGAATCCATACTGTATGTATTAGTCATCTCAGGCTGCTATAATAAAACACCACAGATAGAGTGGCTTAAACAGCAGACATTCATTTCTCACAGTTCTGGAGGCAGGAAGTTCAAAATAGGTGCCAGCAGATTTGGTTCCTGGTAAGAATTCTCTTCTTGGCTCAAAGACAGCCACCTTCTCGCTCTGTCCTCACATGGTGGAGGAAGAGAGATCTCTGGTCTTCCTCTCCTTATAAGGCACTAGTCCATCATGATTCCACCCTCATGACCTCATCTCCTCTGATTGACTCCAACAGCCCCCCCCCCACCTCAAATACCATTGCCTTGGGGGTTAGGGCTTCATCATATGAGCTTTTGAGGGATACAGACATGTGTGCCATGATGCTGCCATATTAAAACAAGCATTGTTTTATTAACCCAAAATTTAAAAGGCAATGACTTGAAATTATAAAGCATCTGGAATGAGTTCTTTTCATTCAAAGGCCGAGAGCCTCAGGCTGGATCTGACCAGAGAAAGACAGCCTGGTAGGGCATTCTTAGGAAATAAATGTGTCTTTTAAATGATATTCAGAGAAGTGGGTTTGGGTAATCATGATTTCATCTTATAATATAGGATAATAGTTGATTTGTTACTTCTCTCCTTCATAAAATATAGTTGTTATGTTTTTGAGCTTTGAAATTAAAATATCTTCACCGTGATGCTAAAATAAGTGAAAAGTCCAGTTGACTCTGCAGAATTGCAGGAAGAACTAAGTGTTGAGAGCAGCTCATGACAAAGGCTGGTACCATAGCAACTCATGATTTATGAGGTTAAATTGTGAGCAAATATAGGCCAGGTTAAGTGAGGAACAGAGAAGATGGCATTGTTTGAGTGCCACGCATGATGCTAAGGCATAATGATTTTTGTACCATGTAAAATATTTACTGTTGTTTGTGGTATCCAAGATTCTTGATTGCCTGTCCTTGACATAGAATAATATAAAAGCTAGACTCAATGCCTGAATTCTTTGGGTGTGTCTTACTAATCCATCAGGTGTCAGTCACAAGTAAGGAAGATAGGGTGTGGGTACGTTAATTCAGTGTTTCTCAAATATTTGCTGTATGCATGAGAGTTGCCTGAAGGGGCAGTGCAGACACAGATGCTGAGTCCCATCCCCAGACTCTCTGATTCAGTTGGTCTTGGGTGGGACCTGAGAAAGTCCCCCATGTTCCCAGGTGATAACAATACTGCTGGTGATTCTCTTTCTAACTCCATGTAATTAAGAGAGAAATTGCACTCCAACACTGAGACTTAAATTCTAAGTAATAATTCCTTCAGCTAATTTGTTCTTTTTCAAAACATCATATGAAAAATCATGAGACAACATGGAGATCTGAGACCAGCTCTTAGGACTTAGTTTCCACTGTAGGTTTCATCCATACACAGGATGGCTGTGAATGTGGCCCAACACATAATCATACATTTACTTAAAACATCATGAGATTTTTTTGTTTGTTTTCATTAATATTTGTGTATTTAATGTGTAGCCCAAGACAACTCTTCTTCCAGTGTGGCCCAGAAACACCAAAAGTTTGAACACCCCTGGAAAGGATGTCAGATTTGACTTATATAGCCCCACATCTTATAATCAATTGCATTCTTTGTTTGTGATTTTTTCTACCTTGTGTTCTTGATGGAATATTCTTCATTCATCTCTGTCTGCACAACCAAATTTGGCGTGTTGATGCTAGTGAGAGATGGCTAAGGGCAAGAAGTAGAGTGTGGTGGGGAATAGGTGGTTGGTCAGGTGAACAGCTCATCTCAGTTCTCTCAGGTACTGTCCTGGGCAAACCAGGATAAATTGGCCACTAGCAGAAGGAGTGCTTGCCAGTGAACTTTGGGGAGAAGGGAGGATAATGACTACTGATCATGTTATTTATACTAACCTTGCTGCTTCAGACTGGTAAAATTCTTTGACAATAATGGTGTCATGGGAGCAAAAATTATCCTTCCATACTGACAAACTGATTTGACAAACACCAGCAAGTTCATGCCTGCTGCATCTGCCTAGATTCCAATGTGAGGCTATTAGTGAAATACCATGCAAGTGCTTAATGGGTCCACATGTATATACACAATTCCTTGTCTTCAAGCTCTTCTCAAATTCAATTCCCCAGTCTTTTCACTCTCTCTAACGAGCACCTTTGTACTCCATTCCTACCGGCAGTGTGCTAGTTGCTCGGTAGCCTAACCTCATAAAGAGCCATTGTGAAAGCGTCCTCATTCTTTGCCCAACAGCATGAGTCAAATATTATAGTTTGCAAAGCTACAAAACTAAAGGTTTTAACTTCTTGATTTTCTAACAGTCCCACTTTCAGACAGCTTGTTACATTTTCCCCACAAATATCCTTCGCCTTGTTGGATTTGGGGGATCAACTTTTAGCATAGAAAGTTTGATATAATATTTTCCTCCATCTATAAAACCTTATGATTCTGTTCCCCAGCAACGCAAATGACCCAATAATGAAGTTCAGTGGAAGAACTTGAAATCTGGGCCCTTAGTTACATCCTTTACATTTTGGTCTTCCTTCCTTCATTCTCACCATAGGAAAGGCACTCTCCAACAAGACCAACCGAAGGGAGCTCCGAGTTACTCTCTGACTAAAAGAGACTCAAGGAGAGATATGCAACTCTTTCAATTATGTTTTATATCATCTGTGAATAGGCAACAGTTTTGGGGAAGACCCCTTATGATAAGTAGGACCAAAGAGTTTACCGGTTCACTGTACCTAAGTAATTCAAGCTGATGGTGGTGGTTGTGAATGCAGACTTAAAGCTTTTCAGTTCCTCTCATCCAGAACAAATGGGATATCAAGCAAGCAGACTTCATGCACTAGAGGACCTGAATTTTTCCAGGTAAAGGAAAAAAGTTAGAGAAATATTTTGGTTGCATTTTAAACTTCACTCATGCACTGTTTTAGCCTCTTCCTCTCTCCCCACCCCTCCACCTACATCTGTTCCATGAAGCTCTGAAATTCTCTTGTCAGTCCCTCTCTCCCAAAAAAAGAATGAAAAAGTTTCAAGAATCTCCCCCCTGCAGCATGGCACTGCTTTTGTGAGGAAGAATTGGTGCTGAAAAGGCTCAGCCTGCTCAGTCTTCTTTCCTCCCACGCACATGCCAGGTTTTTACAGGTTGGGATGGAGTAATTGAGGAGGCAAATTCCTCAATAATGGGACCAAGTGTTTCTTTTATGTTCACAAAGGTCAAGGAGCCTCTGAGGGGTGCCTAACTTTAACTGTAACATAATCAACAAAAGAAAAAAGCAAGCAAAATATAACCAGAGATGTAGAAATTAAGAACAATTTGACAGTAACCGGAGGGGAGGTGGGAAGGGATAATGAGGGGAAAGATTTTCAGGAACTACAGTGAGGGACACATGGACAAAACCCCAGCAGGGGGAGGATGGAAGCAAGGGTCGGGGGGAGGTGGGTTTGGCTGGGGTGCAGGGGAGTGGTTGGGAGAAAATGCAGACAACTGTAGTGAAACAATAAAATAATTATTTAAAAAAACATTTATGCAAATTGCCTTGCTGAGAAGAGGCTGTGCTTTAGTGACAGAAAAGCAATGTAGACGACAGGTGAGAGGTGTTTCTGCAGAGTTGCATGCTGGGGCCCTCCAGTGCCCAGCCCACAGGTGCCAAACTAGTGTCACGGTTGTTGAGCTAAAATAAAGCTTTCAGAGGAAGGGTTACTGGGATAGAGCTCCATTTTGCAAAATGTTTATATTTCTTTTCCTGCCCCCTCCCATCAATTGCCTGCCATGTTTACTAAGTCTTGAGCTTAGCTAATGGTTAGGATGAATGGTTAGGTTAAGAATGAAAAAGATTCTTTTCATTGGAGAAAGAGAGACAAAAAGAGACAGACTTTGGAGACTTAGATATGGAGATAAAGGGAGAAAGAAGAGAGAGAGATGTAGCTACAAAGAGAAAAGACTGAAAAAGAGAAAAACATAAATGTATGTAAAGAAATACTGAGATGGAGACAGAAACAAAGAGACAGAGAGAAAATCAAGATACACTCATGTTCAGCATAATTATGTTTTGATCAAAGATGGATCACACACACAGTGGTGGTCCAGTAAGATTGTAATGGAGCTGAAAAATGCCCGTCACCCAGTGATGTCATAGCCATCCCCCTGTCACAGTGCAAAGCGTTTGTCACGTGTCTGTGGAATGCTGGTGTAAGCATACCTGCTGCACTGCTAGTTGTGTAAAGTATAGCACACATAGGTATAGCACACACTACTTGATGCTGATAGTAAACAAGTATGTCACTAGTTCATATGTTTACTATACTATACTTTTATCAAGAGGATAAACTCCACTTGTAAAAAAAGTTTGCTGTAACACAGTGTGTCATGTTACACGGGCAGCAGCCTCATACATCTTGCGTTTACCACATCTCTTGATTGTCTCAGTTTCTCTTGTGTTTGATGTGATCTTGTATTGTTTTATAAATTTAGTGCAGCCTAACTGTGCAGTGTTTATAAAGTCTGCAGTGGTGCACAGTGATGTGCTGGGCCTTCACTGACTCACCCTGAGCAAATTCCAGTTCTGCAAGCTTCCAGCTCCATTTATGGCTAGTACTCTCTGCAGGTGTACTACTTCTACCTTTATTTTCCTGCACCTTTTCTCTGTTTAGATACACAAATACCTACCATTGTGTTACAGTCACCTGCAGTATTCAGTACAGTAACATGCTGTATAGATTTGTAGCCTACTAGCACTAGGCTATACCACAAAGCTTAGGTGTGTAGTAGGCTATACCATCTGTATTTGTGTAAGTGTACTCTGTGATGGTCTCACAATAATGAAATTGCCTAACAACACATTTCTCATAATGTATCCCTATTGTTAAATAGTGCATGATTGTATAGAGAGAGATAGAGAGAGAGAAACAGAGGGAGAACTGGACCTAAATGTCCTCTGTTCTGAGGATGACAGATGAACTCTATGGGGACAGACCTTCTGGGCAAAGTAAACAGGATGCAAATGAGAAGGAGGCACCAAATCTGAATTTCATGGCTTGTCTGAACGCACATAGTTAATAACAGACAGTGTAGTTTGCAAGACTAGTCAACTGCTTTAGACACTGGTGAAAAAAATCAGACTCCCAATAAGGAAGGTCTTGCAATATTCTTGGACAAGGGCACCCTTTTGACCACCAGCCTGGTAATTTGTATTGGAACCTCCCTGGTTTCTTGTGTTCTGAGGTCACCTGACCCCTATGCACCTCTCTGACTGTAATACAGGCTCCACTTTTCATATTTGCTGGGGTCTTTGTGTGTGTTCCTGCTGCCTCCAGGGTCTAGAGGAAAACCAAACTTCACTAGGCTCACTGTGATCTGGAAATAACAATACCTACCTGGAGACTGAGGTACAGAGAGAGCAACTGATTGGCCCCAGAAGTTAATAAACTCAATGTGCAACAAATTATTAGTAAATGGAAGAGTTAGAACTTGAACCCCAGCAACCCAACTAGAGAGGCCCAGCCCATTATCACAGCACCAACACCTGGCACATAGAAGCTCTTCACAAAATATGAACTCACTGACAATATCAATACTAAGAGTTTTAGAGTCATCACTACCTGGATTGCAGGTAGATGTACAGATTTGAGTCTTTACCCCTCCTTCTGTTTCTTACTTGATTTAACCAGAATACTAGAGGAAAAAAGGAAGGGTGAGGGAGGAGCTGGTCCACAACTGATGTATGGGTGGAGTTATGGGACAGTCTGTATCCCAAAGCCTCTGTGTTTGCAGATGAACATTGCCACACATCCACACTTATTAATGTTCGCATCTCACATGACATATTTGGATGGAATAAGAAATCTATGTACTAACCAGTGCATGTAGAGAACCCACCTCTACAATACTTTAAGGAGAAATAACCATTTTTTTTCTTTCTTGTGTTCCATAATGCTATATGAACCCACACTCTAAAGATACATTTTGCATGAAAAGACATTTTAGAGGTGGCAAACTCAATAGAGAAGTGGGAGACAAGACACGTGAAGCAAGGAGGGGGTGGGAGACAATCTGCAATCTATCAAGACATGTGGATCAAGACCGTCTCATTAGTTTTCACCAAAATAGCACTGGAGGCAGATAACAGGTATACTGAATAGAAACACGAAGTGAAAGAGAAAGGAAGAAAGAGGGCAGGGAGAGGGTGAGAGGGGGAAGAGAGGAAAGCTGTCAAATTCTTACTCACCACCCTGAAATAGCAAAAGGCCTATGTCCTGGCCTCTCCCCAGAGGATTGTGGAGAATCAGAAACAGTTTATGCACCTAAGGACCATGTAAGACATGTCTGGACCCAGACCCCATGCAGGCATTCTATTCATTTAGAACAATGAAAAATTAATATCTTCTAGGAGTTCCTTCACCAAAATCCAGGAAGTTCATTTTTATCTATAGATAAACTCTTATGGAGCAGCCTAAAGCTTGCTCACTATTAAGTCCCAGGTCTTGGGTTACTTGCCTTCATAAATTCACTTTATAATCAATAGCACAGAGTCCAGCACACTCTCCTCTTCATCTGAGCCCCTTCCCACTTCCATCCACATCTTTCTTCTAATCTGCATCCACTCAGGACTATGAGTGTGCTTCAGGTATAATAACCCTGAGCCATGACAGAGACTTATAAACTCTTGATAGATTCCCAGCCTTGAACTGACAGAGCTTCCCCAGGACATGGAGAATGAGGAACAAATCCAATATGACATTCAGGTCCTTCCATCATCTATCTCCACCTGCAAGATCAGCCCTATGTCTCATCCCTAAACCATGAACCTGATAATTCAGTCCTATCTCGTATTCCCTAGATCTTAACCTCGTTGTCCAGCCCTGTCTCAATTCTTTGTACCTCTCCCTGATGGGCCAGCCCATCTGCAATCCTTTGAGTCCCTACCTCCTTGTTTAGCCCTACCTCCCACTTTTGTATCACAATTATGATCTTACTGTAATTCTACCTGATGGTACAGCTCTATCTCCTACCCCCTGAAACTCTACCTGAAGTTTATCTCTGTATCTCACATTCTAAATAAACTGGACTTCTCACTGCTCAGCAAACCCATCCTCCATCCGGCCAACCACAGTGCCCTTGTTAATATGTACTCAGTGCCCTCCGTACTCTTGATTCTTGACATTTTACCACCTGCATGAATCCCTGTGAGTCAGAATTTCTCTCCCCATCTTCTCACTCTTGGAGTACTTAGCACATATTATTTTTAGAGTTTATTCATTTGTGTATATCTTGCCCCCCCACCCCAAGATTGTAAAGGCGATGAACTTGGGTGCAGGGCTAGGGTTATAAGGTGAATAAGACATGACCTTATATGACCTTCTTTTATCATCTGATAATTTATATGCTCCTACAGCACCTGGCAAAGTGCTAGTAACAGTATATTTTGTTGGCTAGAATGAAAGAGGGGAAGCAAATTAGCTGGCTGAGTGATCCCTGTAGCTGAATAGGGTCATGATAAAATAAAACTCCAAAGCTTCTGATGCATGAACACAATCCCTAATTGGCTTAGAGAAAACATGAATATTTTCTGCAATAAAATGTCGGCTCTGTGGCAGTGCATGTAGGTGTTGCAACACATTGCTCTGTCAATTCAAAGAGACTCTTTGTCATGCTCATTTCAGAGAAATGTCTCTCTCTGTCTCTCTCTTTCTCCCTCAAATCCATAAACATATTCCCAGGTGAGGATTAAAAAAACACTGGAGCCTGATTCCTTGGGAATTGCATCCGAAGGGTCCACAGCAGGCACATCCATAATCGAGCACATGCTCGCACCTACGTGCACCCTTCTCCTTCTCTGTCTCTTCCTTTGCCTGCTAGAGCACATTTAGTCTCCCCTTCTGAGTGGGTGAGAGCTTCATAACCCCATCCTCATAATACATAGGGTATCATGGTACATTAAAAGAAAACTTTTTATCTGTTAAATGTGTATAGTACAGTATTTATTAGTGATATTTGACAAGATAGCTTGTTTTTAAATATCCTAAGGTTTTTGTTTGTTTGTTTGCTTTTGGTAGAGGGATGGACAAAGAAGCTTGAAAAATATTGTTAAAAGTAGATGATGGATATGTGGGAATTTTTTTAATCCTCACCCAAGGACATCCTTATTGAATTTAGGGAGGGAGATAGAGAGAAATAAACATCAATATGAGAGAGAAACATTGACTAGTTGCCTCCTGTATGTGCCCCAACCAGGAATCAAACCCGTGACCTAGACATGTGACCTGACTGGGAATCAAACACCCGACCTTTCTGCTCACGGGACAACACTCCAACCAACTGAGCCACATCAGCCAAGGCTATGTAGGAATTCTTTTGTACTATTAACTCCACCTTTACTGAATGTTTGAAAATCTCCATAGTAAAAAGATTAAGGAAAGGGTGGTACACACACATGCATATACATACCCACATATACACATACCCCAGTTTTTCACTTCTCTCTCTGATTTCATGTACATAAACCAAAGTCTTAATTATCAATTCTGCCAGTATTTTGGTACAAGGGAGAAAGTAGGGCAATACAGGGTGTATGTATTTCATCCCTAAAAGGGAGAATCCCCTATTAAACATGGATGCATTGGGAGCCTGGCTTGTTTCAATACTGTGACTCTTATAGCTCAACTTCTTTCCCTGTGTCATCAAGATGCCCCAGAAATCCTTCATCATTCTCATTCCTCACTGCGGTTCTTCATACCCTGGATCCAAGCTTATCCCCCTCGAGGTGAACACAGACCAAATCTTTGTATATTCAGTACCTGGTACTCCCATGTTTCTGCAGCTCTTCTAGGTCCATCTTCCTTTTTTATTCTAAATACATTTCTTAATAAGCCCAGTTCATATCAGACATGAAAAAATATTTACTGAGCATACACTGTGTCACTGTGCTGGGCTACAGACATGCAAACAGAAATAAAACGCAGTACTTTCTCTCAAGAAAGACATGTAAACAAGTGCCTACAGAGACTTTAGATAGCTTGGAAGGTAGTGGAAGAGAAGGAGTATCAACATTAAGTACAAGCACTGCATTAGATGTTCATGTAAAGAGCTTTTCAAACAGAAGATTCAATTAATTCCAAGGAAGCACAGAAGAGGAAGCCTAGAGAACAGGTGAGAGTGAAATGAGCAGTGAAACACGAGGGATTCCCCAGGCAATGAAAGGGTTGGGTCAAGGGAAAAGGAAGAGATATTTAGGAAGAGAAGTGGATGATCAAAGGCAGAGAAGTATAAAGGTGCAGAAAAGGACATAAGGGACAAGCTTGGTTTTCTGCTTGTAACAGTAACAACATATGGCTGTGACTCTCAGCCCCACATGCCAAATCCAGCCTCCACCTGGTGTTGTAAACAATATTTATTGGAGCACAGCTTCACCCATGTGTTTACAGATGGCCTATGGCTGCTTTTGTGTCACAGTGCCAGGGTTGGGAAGCGTATGCAAACCCTGAGATATATGCAATCTGGTCCTGTGCAGAAAAAGTCTGCCCACCTCTGCTCTAGGATAGTATTTCTTAAACTTTATTGTATGTATAAATCATGGGAATCTTACCTAAACGGATTCTGGTTCCATAGGTCTGAGTGGGCCGATTTCCCTGAATTTCTAAGAAGCTCCCAGATGATGCCACTGCTGTTAGACAGCTTGGCATGCTTTGAGTGGCAAAGATGTAGAGAAACTGGATTCTCACAATTGGTTCTTCCAGAATGGCATGGAGAATGGCGTCTGAGAAAGCAGCTGAGCATCTGTGAGTTGAAAACATGGAGATTGCTGAATTTGTTTCTGGAGACAACCTGTCTTACCAAAGTGCACAGAGATTCAAAGTCTTGTTTCTCTAACTAACTAGTTTCAGTTTTTAGAAGAACAGTTTTTCTCTTAATCCTCACTTGAGGATATGCGAACTGATTTTTTAGAGAGAAAAGAAGGGGGAGGGAGGGAGGGAGGGAGGGAGGGAGGGAGGGAGGGAGGGAGAGAGGGAGAGAGAGAGAGAGAGAGAGAGAGAAACATGGATTGGTTGCTTCCCATATATGCCCCAACCAGGGATTGAACTCACAACCTTATGGTACACAGGACTATGCTCCAACCAACTGAGCTACTTGGCCAGGCTTTTTCCAGCACTAGAAGAACCATTTTATAAACACCAAATGCCCGTTAATCACATCTTTCTTCTTCCTCAAAACAAGGCATATACTGTAATCCACATGCTCTGCATCCATCCTTAGAGTGTCTCTATCTCTGTTGCTTTTAGCCAAGGATCACCCAGGTATAGGCCACAGAGGCTGGCCCAGGCACTTCATCCCCACTGAGCCACCCACCAGCAGTACCCCTCTGTTAGTTGCAATAATTTAGTGATCAAATGTAATACCACACTGAAGGACCTCTCATGAAACATAAAAGGAGCAAATCCAGTAGGTCTCTACCTTGACTCATAGCAAATATAATAAGAATGCCAATTTCCACCTGTCTCATTCCAAAATCCTCATAACATTACAATAAAATAAGAACACTCACTCAAGTGACACAAGATATTCTTTGTTGATTTCAGCTTATAATTATGAGGGTTGGCATTGGGAACAACCCCTTTTCTCATCTTTATTTTTAAATAGATAATTAGGACTAACCCAGATTTGGGAGGTATTATCTGGAAAAAAAATTAATTGTCTGGCATTCATATATGTGTTTTCTTAGTTAAAAAAAAAAACACTTTTTATTTCCGCACTGCTGCCACCCCTCCCCCCAGTAAAAGAAAAGACTTAAGTAAAGAACCAAGCTTACAGGGGACTTCGAACATCAATAGCTCTCAAAAGAATAACATTTATATGAGTTAACTCCACATGGCCCAGAAACATGAGGACTGAATTACCATGGAAACTTTATACATGGACTTTATATTTAATGTGTTCAATAGAATGTATGTTACAATTGATCTGGAAAAGTCATTTATCCCACATCATTAGCCCAAAGGATGTGGTTTCCCCAGAGCCCTGGCCCAGGAGCCAAGGGTGAGAGTGCGCACTCTGCCGCTGACTCGGTTATGTCTGGTGAGTCACTTACACTCACCCCTTCAATGTCTGCATGATGACACCAGGGCCCATTCTAGCTGTAAGAGCAGAATTCAGTAGATGTGCCCAAGGGGAAGCCCAGAGCCAAGAGTCAAGCTCAGCTTTCTGATTTCAAATCATGGATTCCTTCAATGTTTTCTGCTGTTCCTGTGAATAAAAATGATGCATTTATTACTTCATTCTTAACATAACAGTTATGAAAACTGCCCAATTTGACTTACCAATATAACCCCAGTGTTGTTCAGTTGCTATTCTGGTTTTGAGGCTAACAGCAGAAATCACTGTTGTGGAAATTTGTATGAGCTCATGTGAAGCACTGGAGATTTTTAATTACTGCAAATCAATGAAGAAATTGCCAGATAAGCTGGGTTTGTGTTGTCTGTGCGTTTTGTGCTTTTCTGAGGACTAAAGAAACCAAATGTCACCACATGGCAATGGGCGCCCTGAGTTCGGCCGGTGAAGTGCTACCCTTGTGTGCAGAGGTGCACAAGGAGCAGGACCAGGGACTCTGCCCAGAGTAGTGAAGAACGCTGCTCCACCATGTGTCTCTTGGCCAAACATTATCATACAACAACGCTAGGGGTGTTAAAAACACAAATGGGAAGATTGGGAATTCTTTATAACCAATATAATGAAGCTTTTCAGTTTCAGTTTTCAATGTCTGTTTCTCATATATTTCTCAATGATCACAATATAGAGAGAGCAAAGGGGCGAGAGCAGATAAGGGCAAATGCATGACTTCTACAAGCAGGCATGCTGCTGGCCCACCCAGTGTCTTTATGCCAATTAGGAAAAGGTGCCCTTCCGTACAGCACCTGGCTTAGTGAGCACAGTGAAGGCTGGATTTCACTCACACTTTTAATAGGGCCTCACTATACAAGATACAAACATGAAATGCTGCTTACAGTTTACCTGGCACCATTCTAATTGAAAGCATATATTCATCTTGTAACCAATAGTGTACTGTTTACGATAGTAACAATATTCATATTAATGCCATTATTATTCCTATATTAAAGATGCGAAAACTGAAATAATAAGGAGCAGGTAAGAGACTTATCCAAGGTCACACAGCTAGTAAACTTCAGAGTTAGAATTCTGTGTTGGTGAGAAAGCAACCCTCTAAGCTTCAGCTTATTCCTGCCTGTAGGAATGAAAACACATCATCGTCTTCTCAGGGAAGACAGAAATCTGCAAGGCCCAGCATGTAAATACTTAATCTAGTAGGACTAGAGGGATCCTACAAAGACTCAGAACCATTTGTTCCAAAATTCATACCAAGAAAAAAAAGCCCCGACCTGTGGCACCCACAGGCAAGGCTCACAGCAAAGCCACCAGTGCACACGCTGAAAGCCTTCGACGGCTGCCGTGAAGAGGCGGCACACGCGGCTGTGGTGCGACTGCCGTGCCTGTGCTATGTCGTGTGTGGGGCACAGGAGGCTGTTTCCTGCTGGAATTCAGTGTATGGTCACTGAAGGCTTGGGTGTCAGTTTAGGGTGAAGGTAGTTTTAAAGATCATGCATCACCCAGAAGATTATACTGGTAAACACTGCATAATCGAACAAAGCATGCTATTGAGTTCTAATCAACCGAGGAGAGTGCCTACTGTATACCAGACCACCCAGTATGCAGAAGAATTGGAGTGTATGCCGTCCTAAAGTCTGGCCCTTTTCTCAGCCTTCTCGACACCCCATTGCCCTGTTCCAGCACACAGAACTTGGAATCTTCCCTGGGCGTGCCCTGGGGTTCCTCACTCGTGTGGCTTTGCATTTGCCCTCACTTTTTCTTGGCATGAGCTTCTTGCTTGTCTACCTGGCAAACTGCTCCCCATTCGTCAGATGACTCTTACATCACCACCCTGTGACACTTTCCCTCCTCCCTCCAAACCTTCCTTCCTCAATCAGCTCTCCCACTGCCCCACACACCCCCTTCGTATGACCAGTTTTGGTTTAGTGTCAAGAATCCAGGCTTCAGAGTCGGATGGAGTTTTCTGCCACCCGGGCTCTTTACTAGCCTTCCTCAAATGACCATGTTCAGAGTATCTATTTTATGGTGTAGAGAGATCAAGTGATACATTCATCTCGAATTTAGAAAGTCATAAATATGTGTTTCCTACTCAGATCATGTTGAACGGTAGTTGTTTTTTAGTGTTCATTGCTCCTTAAGGACAAAAATCATACTTTTTTTTAAATCCTCACCCAAAGATATGTTTATTGATTTTAGAGAGAGGGGAAGGGGAAGAGAGAGAGAGAGAGAGACATCGATTGGTTGCCTCCTGCACACAGCACAACCAGGGATCAAATCCACAACCTAGGTATGTGCCCTGTCTGGGAATAGAACCCAGAACCTTTTGGTGTATGGGACAGTGCTCCAACCAACTGAGCCACAGAGCCAGAGCTTAAATCATAGCTTTGTACCTATGATATTGGATTACTTAGCAGTGTCTATGAGGGAGACCTTTGATTAATACTTATTATACTGTGTTGGCCAAAAAGTCTGTTTAGTTTTTTTCCATCAAATAAAAGACACATTTTTCATTTTCATCAATAACTTTGTGTTTGGATATTTTGAGTATATTGGCTATTTTCCAACATGGTGTAACGTTGAGTGTTCTCAGTTAATGTCTTGATTTGATCGCTATCAACTTCACTGGTCTACTCAACTGTGGAACATCTTCCAGTGAGAAATCCCTAGCATGAAACCTTGCAAACCACTTTTGACATGTTTGATCAGTCACAGCACCTTCTCCATACACTGCACAATTTTTTTTTTTGCATTTCAGTTGTATTTTTACCTTCCTTGAATAATAAAACATAATATGCTAAAACTATTGTGTCCTTTCTTCCATCTTCAGTATTAAAATGGCTACACAAAAATTCACCAATTTTGATAGATTTTTTAAAAAGTACATGCTGATATGACAGCTGTCACAATAAAATCAAATAAAATTGCTTCAAATGAAGTTGAAGACAACTAAGCGCCACTAGAGCCATCTTATGGGAAAAAACAAACGGACTTTTTGGCCAGCCCAATAAAAGGCTCACTAAATGCTAGAGCAGCAAAGGCTCTCGGAGAAAATGTCATCTAATGTTTTGCTATGTGGATAAGGGCCCATTATAAATCAAAACTTGATGGTTCCCCACAAAATCATAGGCATTGGAAATATCCGTGGATGGAGAAAATAATAAGCTGCTGTGGACTTACTGATCCAAATGCACAGATGAATGAACTTTTTGGATGAACTTTTAAAAGAACTCTGTTGCTCACCAGGGTCTGACAGACATAATTCAATCTCTGTGAGAGAAACAAGGAAGCTGAGATAAAAATTAAGTTTCTCCAAGGTTGCAAAACCGATGGGCAGTAGAGCCAGAACAAGAAAGTAAATCTCTTGAGCCACTGGTCTCTGACCTAAGGGAACTTACCATCTGGCAGGGAAGCTCAGGTAACATAAACATGGAGTGTGATGAGAGAAACTTAATGCCATATACAAGGTCTGTCCAGAAGCTACCCAGCCACGTAATATAAAAAATAGAGACATTTATTGAAATAGATACAAGATACAGGAAACATTGTACATAGGACAGTGACACCTCAGTCCCCTTCAAAGTAGGCACCTTGACACCTCACATGGATCTCCCAATTATCATGAGCTGCCCTATCATATTTTCCTGAATCTCATCAACAGTCTACAATCTCTTCCCTTTCAAAGGCATTTTAGTTTCAGGAGGAGCCAAAACTCTGGGTATCAAATCTGGGCTGTAGGGGGCTGAGTGACCTGGGTGATTTCACCAAAAATCTCTGCACAAGACATGACGCATGAGAAGGCGCGTTGTTGTGATGCAGCTGCCAATCACCAGTTGCCCATAGCTGTGGCCTTCTGAATCATCCAAATAGTTTCTACAGAGGAATGTTCAAGCTTAATGCAAAATTTGATGCAGATTCATTTTTCTACTAATTCAGTCATTCTGAGTGCAACGACCACACACACTCACTCAACTAGCCCCCACTGACTAGTACAGTGAAGTCATCATTGTTCAAGCATGTGCATTCTAGCCCACTCTCCTTGGCTGCCAGGTTACATTAATGTCACACAAACCATTCTCATTATATTATAATGAATGGATTTTTCCTGGACAGACCTCGTATTACCAAGGCTGAGTGGTAAGCTAATACCTGCAAACGCAGCCGGAGTTCCACTCAGTAATGTGGTTGCCCTGGGGACTTTTAGAGTAGGGCTCCGATAATTGCATCACTTCTGAAATATTTAGAGCACTGGAGTGTTGCTCCATTAAGTTGTCTTGTCTCCTTTTTGAGCTTCCCCAGGTTCTGAAAGTGTTATATATTATATTTTGGAACCATTGTGTAAAATGGGAGGAGGGAAATAAAGGATGAGGCAGATTGAGATGCAGTGTTTTCAGTGGACTCATTTGGAATTTATGGCTCCATTTTATCATCTTTCATCCACTTAAAATTCTACCTCTGCCTCTTCTTGTTTCAACGTCACTGAAATGACAGTGTAGCAGCAAGAGGTTGTTAATAGTCTGGAGATGTGGTGTGGTAGTTCACTGTTTCAATATTTTCACATGGTTCTTGCTTGCAGTCATGTTTTTCAAGCAGGTTAACTTTGCTCAAGTTTAGAGCTGATTACAGAGGCATAGCTAGAAGCAATGAAGATGTTAGGAGACTGGCGATAATCTGAGCAAGAAACTTGAACTATGAATTTGTACAAGGCCCAGACAGTGGGGTGGGAGGCATATGGAGAAAGGAGAGACCTGAGAGAGGGTTCAGCTCTCTGAAGAGAGCCTGGGTCTGTTTTCATAGCTGAATTGTGGAAACTGAGAAACAAGGTGGAATGGATAACGACCTCATTGTCCAAGGCTACTCCACCCATTTACATGTGACCCTGTGCAGGGAAGCTCTAAGAATCAGGCATGTGAGAGGCCCTGAGAGAGTCCTTGGTTCCTCCTACAGCCACCCCCAACTTTTCCCAGGTGCTCAGAATCCTCTGGAGCCCTCTAGAATCCTCTGGAGTCCTCCAGAAGCTTCAAGGCTCATGTTATTATTTTCTTCCTCCTGATTTCCATCAAATCTAATCTGTGACCCTTTCCTCTGGACATTTGTGCTCCTGTCAGAGACTTACACAGAGCTAGGCCAACAATAGCACACAGTAATATCAAGGGCCAACATTTGTTTAGTACTAACTATTTTACATTCATTATCTCTATCTGAAGAACTTTCTAAAGCAGATAATTGCTATCATCTCCATTTTTCAGATGGTAAAACCAAACAACACAGAGATAAAGTGTCAGGATTTGAACCCAGGCAGTTAGACTCCACAATCCCCACTCCAGTATCACACTTCCTTCACAAATAATAAGTGATGAATCTGGCCTCCTCTTCTGCTCTTACATAGGTACTTTTTTCTGTCCTCATAGTAGTTAGACTGTTATGCACACATTTACTGATTTGAATTTACAACATTGAAAGGATATACACTGAGGCCACAATATCCCCAAAATACCATGCTGGGCTGGATTCAACCAACTAACATTTATGGAGTGTGCTCTGTGTGCCAGCTTTACTGCAGGCTTGTGTGCATCTGCTCATTTAGACTTTAAACAACACTGTGAAGTACGCACTATTATCATCAACTCGTTTGTAGATGAGGAAATGGAACCCCACAGATCATGTGGCCACTCAGGAACAGATCTGGGGTTGTGTCAGGAGTTCACACTCTCAGCCACCACTCTCTGCTGCAGAACAGATGTGTTGAGGGTTAAGAGGAAATTTATGCATGATCAAAAACTAACAAAACTGATACCAAAATAACTGATGTGAGTTTTTATGACCTATGGGAATGGAGAACACATCATTGAGGAGAAAAGCAAAGATTACACAAGATTTGAACAGGCAAAAAGAAAAGAGCAAAATTTTTCAGACATGGTGACCAGTTTGAGAAAATATGATGGGTAATAGCAAAATTGATTTAATGATTATCAGGGTCAGAGATTTCATGTTGAAGGCAATGGGAGAGTTGTGGTTCAGTTTGGGGCCTTGTTTATCAGGCTAGGAAATATGATATTTTTCATGGAGATTTTGGTTTTTTAAGTAAAAGAAAAGAAATGGCAGAGTGAAAGCTGTGACCCAGGGGAGGAATACCAAGCCTCACTTTCTCCATCTGTAAAACAGAGTTGTTAATACTGGCTTGCAGAGAGTAAGAGCCAGTGTGTGGGAAGTGTCCCACAGGTGCCTGTGATAGTGTAAGGCAGCACTAAATGGTAGGTGTGCATCTCACTGTGGGTCGTGGGATGAACAGTGTAGGCAAGAACCTGGCAACAGGAAGCTGCATTAAAGGTGGAGGGTGCAGGCACCGAAAGGACACTAAGGACGTCCAATCTCGGAAAGAGGTTGTCTCTCACATTTCAGCCTGTTACTAAGAGAAGAGCTGCAGAAGCCAGGCAGAGGGAGAGCCAGTTTGTGTGGGAGCAATGACTTCAGCTGTAGACAAGCTGTACCTGCAGTGATAGTGGTCACAGCCAGGAAAGAGCTGGAGAGTGGGAAAGAGAGCTCTTTAAAAGTTACGTATTGTGCCCTTGAGTGTGGGGTCCTGTGTATAGATGTCATTTATGCTCCACTCCTCAAATCCTCATCCTGCAGAGATGCCCGTGGCTTCTTTATCACTTGGGGCTCAGCTCACATGTCACCTCCTATGAGGAGCCTTCCCTGACCACCCTAAGATTGGGTCGCAGCATCCTGCACTCTCTACTCCATCACTCTGTTTGACCTATTTCATAATACCACTCTCCACAATTCTAATATGTCTGTTTACTTGTTCCCAGTCTGCCTCCCCCAAAAGAATAGCAGCTTGGCCCTGTTCAACTCCCACCCCCACCGAGGGCCTAGAAAGGTGTCTGGGACATAGCAGGACTCAGTATTCCTAGTAAGTGGTATTGAGTATTATTAAACTCAATAAATATAAATATATTTGAATAAATGAAAAAGTAAAGCTGTTGGGTATAGGCAGGGGTGAGAAAAGGAACAGCAGAGGTTACAATCTACCCCTGGGAAGCAGAAGGCAGGAATGAGCTAGAGAGTACACAGGAGATCAGAGAGGTGGGAAAGGAGCGAGACACAGAAGACCCAAGGGCAGAAGACATATCCAAAGAAGGAGAACATTCAACACACACAGACATTGAGGAGAATGAAATATAAAGGAAGAAGGCATTTGCTGGGGTCTGGGGCTCCAATGGACTGTGAACACACACTGAGGGTGGAAGGCAAGGTGTGATGAAGGCAGGCAGGTACCACTATCCACCAATCCTTAGGGATCTTTGAATGGGAAACAGGTGAAAACTGAGGTAGTAGTTTCAGGGGAGAAGAATATAAGAGAAAATAGCTCCTAGACAGGAGAGGTTGAAGGTGCTTAGGAAAAAGACACAGTGGTCATGAGGAGAGGACACCTGCCCCTAAGAGGACAGACTGGGCAGATCCATGAAACCGACGACAAAAGTGCACATGATGGATTCTTATGGCTTGTGGAAATTGGTGTTATTACCATTAAGTTGCAACCTCACACCTGTGAAGAGAAACATAAAAATACATAAAACAAATACTAATGCCTTTGCTGTATGGAAAGAAATGTTGCCATCTGCTTTAAATCAATTTAGGGGCAAAATAAAGCATCCAAAGCAAAAGAAGAAAATAACTAGAAAAAGATGAAAATAGTCAAAATAAAAAAAAAAGAGAGAGAGAGAAATAGTGGGACTTTCACCATGCCAGCTAGGTCCCTGGAATGGCGGCTGTCTGCCCTGGAAATGGGATGATGCCAAGTCCCTTCCCTGCCTGGTGAGTTCTCACATAGGTTCAATATCAAAATAATATGCTGTGAGGTGCCTGGAAGTGTGCCTAAGTGAATGCGAGCCAGTGTGGCACTGCTGCAGCGTGATGTCGTCCCAGATGTAACAAGACAGCTCAGTGCGCATCCACCGAGGGGGGGTCATGCCTCTCGGCAGTCCCAGGAGAGGGCCCCTGTTTGGAGGAGGAGTTGCACCAGCAGAAGACTTAGCGACTCTAGAACAGTAATTTTCAATTGGCGTGCCACAAGAATCTTTGAAACATGCCATACCTGACTATTTAATGAGGGGCACTGACCTCTTTTCCCTTAGACTGTCAAATAAGAAAATGTTAACAGTCAATACAACAATAGCTGTCCAGTGTGAATGAATCAAAATTATACCTATTTTTTATTAGATAAGCAAAAATATATGTTTTGGTGTGCCACAGAATTTCAGTAGTTAGATTGGATGTGCTCTGAGGTGGAGAGGGTTGAGAATCACTGGTCCAGCAGGACGCTGCTGAGCCTGGCGGAATCAGACGCCTCCGCATCAGCATCCTCACGGGTGGTCCAGGGCATGCGTCAGAGCTGTGGAGGCGGAGATGGATGGGAGGACCCGGCCCGCATGAGGCAGAGCCAGCTCCATTTCCTGCATTCTTAGATATGCCAAAACAAGATGGCAAGGTTTCTAAAAACAGGTATAAGATCTTTTAAAAAATTACACAGCAGAAAAAGAAATGCCCCAAACTCCAGGCTGCATGGGATCTGAGTTCTCGGAGTTGCATGCTCTCCGGCAGGTGCGGTTCCTGACGCCCCTCCTCCCCTGCAAGGGTCACACTGGGACAGTTGGATGAAGCTGGGTGGCGTTCACACCCTGTTCCTTCTTTCGTGTTTCATGTCTTGTTCTACATCCTCCTCCTTCTTTCTTCTTGCATATTGTCACCCTCTCTTCATGTGTGTTAGTCCTTTGACCTCACCAGGTACTGTCTTGTAAGATTACAGAATATATATGTGTGTGTGTGTTCATCTGCACACACAACACACACATGTCCCAAGTCCTTAGTACCTCAGTTTCATAAAAAATATTCTTTTACAAATCATAAGTAAATAATGACAGGATTGCTTAGCACATTCCAGTGGGAGTGCCAAATAAAGGAGTCATTGGGTTGTTGTGATAATCAAGCAGTGGTCACAGGGAATAGGGTCCTAAAGGACGAATAGGAGTCTGCTTCCTTGTGGAAAGCCTTCGTTATGCCTGGCAACTCTAGCATCACCCCCTTCACCTCGCCTGGAGCCAGCACATTGTTAAAAGCACTGCTGATGTTTGCTTAGATCTGCAGACTACAGCAAGATCACCACCCATCCCTGAGGAGTGCAGGAAGGGTGCGCTGTAGTCTCCTTGCATCAGGACCAGGGAGCCCCATGGAAAAAAGTACCTTCATCTGGCTTCAGAGTGACCTTCATCTGCTGCAGTTTGAGAAAGGTCTGGGGGGGAGCATTGCCTGCAAGCATCTATATGAATCCCTTGCAGGCTGTCAGAATGCTGAAGAATTTATTAACTTCAATGTTTCATGTAAGCAATTATCTTTTGACTCATTTAAAAGGAAATGCCTGTTCGCCTTTGATTGAGAATTCCTATTATCTGGAAAATTGGTTTTCTGGTAAGCTGGGGTAGGGGATGTTTGAGACTTTGCTTGTTCATTTCACTTTGAAGTTAACTTATAGTCTGGCTTTAGAAACAGCAAAGATACACTTTCTTTCTGTCTCTGCCACTCCACTCACAGGGTTTTTTTCATGAATCATTTCACCAGGAGGATTGTTTGCAAGTTTCCATTACAAGGCACAGACACTTGTGTGGCTTTATGCCTAAAAGAGATACTGTTCTTTATCTACATCATTATAACGTGGAGAGCAGGGGAGGCTCTCTCCTAATGACAGGGACACAGGGAATGGGGTGGGGGGGGGGAACACAATTGACCATTCAAAACCTGGTGCAAGGGAGCCTAATGGAAAGGAAAAGCGTTCTCTGATTCTGCTGTGACCTTAGGGTACCGGCTCATTGTTGCATGGTGATAAAGCAAACCATGAGAACATACATCCTCACATTACAATTTGTGTCTTAGTGCTAAAAAAGCAACTGGAAAAACACATTCAAATGTCACAGACTTACACATTCCTCAAAATGAAGAAAAAACTTGCAATTTAAAAGGTCATTCTCAGTGCTAGCAATTCCCATATTAGTGACAAGTCTCTCAATAATAATTCGTTACAAACATTCTCACGGCATGCTTGGTGGCACAAACCACTTTAAATACTTTTTTTTTTACATTAAAGTTCAAACCAACTCTTTGGAGAAGTATTACTATGCCCATTTCACAGATGAGTAAGTACAGAGAAAGACAGAGATTAGATCACTTCCCCAAAGCCAGACAGCTAAAGAAGCAGCAGAAATTCAGCTCTCAAATGCTGCACTTGCTTTTCCACATTCTCTGGGGAAGAAAGGAGATGCAGAGAAGATGGCTAGCCAGGCTTTATAAATGAGCCAAAATCCTAGCTTTAAAGACAATCCTAGCTCCACAGACAATGCAGGGCTCCAGTCACTAGGACAGAACCCAAACAACACAGACCCAAGCAGAGAACCCACTGAGAGAAACCTGTTGACGGCTCATATGGGGATGATTCAGAAAGGGGAGGGGAGGTGGGCAATCGAGAGGGCGGAGACCTGCTCTGTCACTGTGTCTGGTGCTCACCTTTCTTTCTGGCCTGTCAAGATTCTGAGGCAGGTGGAAACTTAAGGAATGTAGACCAATGATTCTTCAGCTATCCCTTAAAAAAAAAAAACAATAGAGGGAGGGAGAAGGGGATGTAGATCATGAGGACAAAAATGTTTGGTTCCAAGCATGGGATCCCGTGCCGGCCGCAGACCAGGGTGCAGCTCTGACAGGAGGGCTCCTTCTCCTCCTGCTCCTCCCTCCTGCTGTTTAATGAGCTGCAGCCCCTCCCGGTCCTCTTTGTGCTGCTTCACTCATTTGGCCAGCTGGAGGAGCCTCTTTGTCCTGTACTGTGACCAGTCCTTCCCAATTTAGGGAAATCAAGATCCCTCCTGAGCTTCCCCCGTAGTCCCAAATTCAGCTCCACCTGTCCTCCTCTTGGGCTTCTCTGCTCCTCTGAACATCTGCCAGCAGGAAGAAGGAAAGTTCTTGCACGCTAGAATGCCCAGTGCCTGGAGACAGTGAAGGGGAGGTTTGACTTTATAATAAGCATTATATATTACAGCTTTCCACCGAGTCCTTATAACTATGGAATACACCTCTCATGCTTCTGTTCTTCATTTCCCAAAACCTTCCTGGCTAACTCAAAACCCACCAGCAAGGCTGAGCACTCACAATCTCCCTCCTCCAGTCAGTCCATCATGACCCTTGTCATCAGTAGTGTCTGTACATGGGATGTCACAAATTCTCCAGCACTGAGAACATGGTATCAGCACTTTGTTCTAATTCTTGCATTCATTTGCCACATGCTTTCAAGAAATATTTGTTGTTGAGTCCAGCATGTGCCTGGCATTATTCTAAGTGCTGGGTACAAAGATGTGTATAATACACAATTCCTAATCTAGAGAAACATATCATTTCATAGAAAAGTTTTGAACAGAAGTCAAATTTTTTATTTAATTATTTTATTGTTGTTCAGTTACAGTTGTCTGTATTTTCTCCCCACTCCTCCCCGCTCCAAACCCACCTCCCTCCCTTGCTTCCACCCTCCCCCTTGGTTTTGTCCATGTGTCCTTTATAGTAGTTCCTGAAAATCCTTCACCCCACTGTCCCCTCCCAGAAATCCAAATTTTAATAAACTACATCTAGATTAGCACTTTATAATTAATCATATTTTTTTAAAAACCAAAGCCATCATAAAAAAGTTTTACTTGGTCATTTAACTCTTCAACGACCTTGGATTGATTAACATATTTTTGGTAAATAAGCTGTGTGTTTTTAATTACTTTTGTACTCTAAGAAATAAACTGTTTAGCAATCTGGAAAATGAACCCATCTAGAATGACTCTGTATTAATCAGCTTTGCTGCAGTAATAAGCAATTCCAAAATCTCAGAGGCTTGCAACATTTACTTCTCACTCAGTACATGTGGGTCTTCTCCACCTGTCTTCTGATTTCAGAACCCATGCCAAAGGGGTCTGGAACATGCTGGTCTTGTGAGAGGAAAAGAATGAAAGAACTGGTAGAAGCACACACTGCCTCTTAAAGTTTCTGCCTCTGTGAGGTTTTTGTGATATTCCCCATATTTCATTGTCCAAGGCAGGTCACAACATCAAGGTCAAAATCAGGTGGAGATATGCTCTTCCCACAGACAAGGAGTGAGAGAAAAAAGTAAATATTTACTGAATTCCAAGGCCTTCAGTAAGTCTGTTTTTCTGGCTAGATGGTATCTATATTTTTATCTGTATGTATCTCAAAGACATATCCAACATGTGCTAGTCAAAGCATGCTGGGAGAATTATAAATGTCAAGAAAACATAATACTCGACAATGTGTGCTATCTGACACCAGGCTCTAACACTCTTCCACCTTGCACTTGGGAAGCCTGGAGGGGAACTGAAGTGATTTTTGTCAGCCTTCTCTCAAATTTCTGTGGCATTTGAGAGCAGATGGCAGCAAGAAAGATGTACTGATGAGCTAAATAATCTTCCTTTAGCCATCGTTTCAGAGTTATATGCTGCCATTTTGATGCATTTAAAGTTTTTATTTTATAGATTCATTTATTTAATAAATGAGATAACTGAAAGATAGATCTGAAATCTGATTACAACAAAAATCACTGGTTCAATATTTCTTTTCATTTTCTTTTAACCGTCATCAAACTGGCAGAGCCTGGTGGGAGTCGAGCCACCAGGGATCTTACACAGTTCCACCTGTGAAGTCCACCTTGCCGGTTTCTCTGCCTCCAGTGCTCCCACCTGGTCCAAGGTGCCCTCTGTCCGCCTGGATACCTGCCACGTTCCCCTAACAGTCCTCTTTCCTGCTTCTCTGATTTGCTACCCTGTAGTTCTTAGCATTGCAGCCAGAGTGAGCCTTTGAAATCAGAAGTTAGATCATGAGCCTCCTCAGTTCCAAACCCTGACATGGAAAGGCCCCCATTTCATTCAGAGCAAAAGCCAACTCCCTCCCATCATTTATAGGGTTCTACCCATTCTGGGCCCTGACACCCCCATTTCCTTTTCCCTCCTTCTCCCCTCACTGCTTCAGCCTTATTGGCCTCCTTTTCTGCACCTTAATGTGTCCTTGCTCTAGGTGTTCCTCGTCCCTTTGCCTGGAGTGGTCTTCCCCGGTTGTCTGCTTGGCAATCCCCTCACTCACTCTCATCTCGCCTTCCCAATGTGCTCCCGACGACAACCCACCACCGCCTCACCTGCTCTGCTTATTCTTTGTCAACAGCACCTTATCGCTGTTTAACCATCTCGCTAGTTTGCTGATTACATTTACTGTTTAATGCCTGTCTTCTCTGTTCCAGAAGCTTGCTGGGACTAGGTGTCTTTGTCTCTCTTGCTCAGTGATGCATCCCAATTTCAGATAATCAGGATGGACACAAAGTAGAGGTTCAATTTAATTCCTTGAAATAAAAATACGTAAAGGATTTTTTAGATGACTAATTTACTCCCTTTATCATTTCGCTTGCTTTCAAACAAAAATTTTTTAAATTTATTTTGCACTTTTAATATTTTAATATAAGACTTCAGTCATCATATTTGAGAAAGGAGCAATTTTCAAAGTGATATCAATTTTCCCTCAGAGGAGGAATCAGCATTTTTCAACATCATCCCATAACATTTGGATGATCATGCCTTTGAGCTCAGGTGGCTATCTGTAATGTCCCTCATAATTCAACTCATATCTTAATGCTAATATTTTTAGCTACATTCATTCTATTGGGTTACTCAAATGTGACTTGAATGCCGAATAGACAGAGACCTCCCTAATGCTTTGACTTCATTACAAAAAAAGTGCTGTCATTACATAGTTTGGGAAATGTGTGCATTTTATCAGGAGGAAAGGAACCACTGAAATTTGAGGATGCCACCTAAATCCGAGCCATCAGTGGATAAACCCTTCCCAGTGTCCACTCCAATAACTCCTTTTTTAAAAATGACCTCACTTACACAAGCCATCCCAATCCCTCTGCTCCTCCTAACACGTTCCAGAATGCTTGGTGCTTCTGTTAGTGTCTACGGCCCCTGTTGGTGGCACTGGTCAGAGTCTATGTTTCATAATTACACAATCTGCCCTTGGTTAGATTATGAACAATGAACCAAAAAGGACCTAGTTTTACTAAGTCTTACAATGTTTTGCACATAATGGTTGACTCTGAAATAACACTGGGCTTGAATTGCATCCACCTGTTGGCTGTGTAACCCTGGGCAAGTCATTTAAACTCCCTGTTTCCTCATCTGTGTGATGGGCACAATAATAGGGCCTATTTTATAGGGTTCTTGCAGGGATTGGATGAGAAAATACAAGTACAGCTTTCATCAGCTTTTTCTTTTTCTTTTTAACTTTTTACTTATTTTTATTTTTAAAGTATCTTTTGTTGATTATACTATTATAGTTTTCCCAATTTTCCCCTTTTCCCCTCCACCCTGCACCCCCAACCCTCTAGCTCTCCCACCCATAAGTTCACGTCCATGGGTTGTACAGATAAGTCCTTTGAATCCTCTGTTTCCTATACCATTTTTTACCTCTCCCTGTCTGTTTTATGCCTACCAATTATGCTTCTTCTTCCCTGTACCTTTCCCCCCATTACTCCCTTCCCCCTCCACACTGAAAACCTTCCATGCGATGTCCATTTCTCTGATTCTGTTCCTGTTCTGGCTGTTTGCTTAGTTTTTGTTTTCATTGTTTTTCTTTCTTTTATTTTTTTTTAGGTTCATTTGTTTATAGTTGTGACTTTGTTGTCATTTTACTGTTCATAGTTTTGATATTCCTTTTCTTAGATAAGTCCCTTTAACATTTCATATAATAAGGGCTTGGTGATGATGAACTCCTTTAACTTGACCTCATCTGGGAAGCACTTTATCTGCCCTTCCATTCTAAATGATAACTTTGCCGGATAGAGTCATCTTGGATATAGGTCCTTGCCTTTCATGATTTCAAATACTCCTTTTCATCCCCTTCTTGCCTGCAAGTTTTCTTTTGAGAAATCAGTTGATAGTCTTATGGGCACTGCTTTGTAGGTAACTGTCTCCTTTTCTCTTGCTGCTTTTAAGATTCTCTCCTTATCTTTCATCTTGGGTAATGTAATGATGATGTGCCTTGGTGTGTTCCTCCTCGGGTCCAACTTCTTCGGGACTCTCCGCGCTTCCTGGATTTCCTGGAAGTCTATTTCCTTCACTAGATCAGGGAAGTTTTCCTTTATTATTTGTTCAAATAAGTTTTCTATTTCTTGCTGTTGTTCTTCTCCTTCTGGCACCCATGTAATTCAGATATTGGAATGTTTCAAGTTGTCAAAGAGGTTCAAAAGTCTCTCTTCATTTTTCTTTTGAATTCTTATTTCTTCATTCTGTTTTGGTTGGATGTTTATTTCTTCCTTTTGTTCCTAATCATTGCTTTGAGTCCTGGTTTCCTTTCTGTCACTGTGGATTCCCTGAATATTTTGCTTTATTTCATTTTGGGTATCTTTTATTTGTTCTTTTATTTTTTGACCAAGCTCAATCAGTTCTGTGAGCATTTTGATTACCAGGGCTTTAAATTCTCTATCAGATAGGTTGACTATCTCCTCATTGCTTAGTTCTCTTCCTGAGGTTTTGTTGTGTCCTTTCATTTGGGCCATATTTTGTTGTCTTGGCACCCCTGTTAAGTTGTAAGTTGTAAGCGGGCAGGGCCTTAGTATTCAGCAGGGCAGGGCAACCCTCTTTGCTGCACTGTGGGGCTGCCTGGGTGGGGTGGGGGGCACCGGGGAAACAGTGCAGCTCACCTGCTCATCTCCAGTGCACTTTTCAACAGACTCTCCTGTGAGACTGGGAGTTTCTCCCGCTGTGGCAATGGCCGTAGTCCACAGTCAGCTCTAAGTATCAGTTTCCCCTTAAGTCAGACCCATGCGTGTGGTCTACCTCCTTGCCACGGTTTCTCTCCATCTGCTGTCTTACCGGTCTTGTTGTTCTGTTTGACTGTTCCTTTAATTCCGTGGTTGTTGGAGTTCCATGCAGTTTGATTTTCTGGCACTTCTGGTTGTTTATTGATTTTAGATTGGTTGTTATCCTCCTTTTGGTTGTGTAAGGAAGCGAAGGGTTTCTACCTATGCCTCCATCTTGGCCGAAACTCTCTCCATCAGCTTTTTCAAGAGCCACTCCCAGGTAAATGTAGAGTCCACATGAGAGAGACACATGTTCCCTACGAAGCTCCCGCTTATTAGAAGAGCATGCTAACAGTCCATTATTGAATACCTGAGCCAAGTGCTGCCCATGGACTCTCAACCTGTCCTAATAAAGGACTAAAAAAATTGAGCTCCTCTTGTGTTGCTAGACTTAATGACATGAGTAGGCAAGAAGTTTCACTCAGCTTAACTTCGTTGTCAAAGTTAGTAGTTTTCGCCAAAGAAGTGCATTATAGAAAGTTGTCCTTTTGGTAAAAACGAGAAAGCCCACAACAGTGTCCAACTCATTTGTGATTTAATGCATTTAACCCTGGCTTCACCTTTTGCAAATAAAACACTACACATGCACAACTCCTTTTGCCTGGATGGTGGCTCTTCACACCTGGATCAAATCAGGATAGAACTGCATCTGGGCCTGTCAGAAGGAAGGGGTGATTTATAGTTTTGTGGGGTTTGGGTGTTGCTTTTTTTGGACTAGTAAAAGCTTCAACTATGGGATCCAGTTTGGTTAAAATAATATGGCCTATTGAAATGTTTTATTTTCTTGACTCAACTTGAGCTGATGGTTAAGTGTAGCAGAAGCAATGGCGGCTACTGTTTTAGACACATTTCTAGATAGTTTTCCTTTCCATGCAGACAGGATAGGATGAGTAAGGGAAGTTCATCCTTCCACTATTCAGAGAGACATGAGGACATGCAAGACATTGTTGTTATCTCCGCCTTCAGGGAATACAAAATGTGGGGTCATGGAAGGTGGGGACATAGAGCCCATCCTCTCTACTGAGTGGGAAAGCTCTACAGCTGCCATGTGTGATACCAGCAGAAGAAAATAGCTTTCATTAGAAGGTGGTTCAGGAATGGGGGGTGGGGCTCAAGGAAGATGCAGGCTTCCCTGAACCAGCCTTTGAAATAATGCTGGGATTTCCTAAGGGAGATAGAGGCCTCCAGAGATGAAAGAGGAAAATAAGTTTAGAGTCTTGACAGTATAGGAATAGTTCATTTTATTGCACTTCATTTCATTGAACTTCAAGCAAAAAGATTACAACTCAGTTTCTTGTGGTACCCACGTTATTGTGCTGGACTGGATCTGAACCCACGGGTCTCTGAGGCTTGCCTCTGTGAAGACTACTGTCCAGGCAGCACTCTCCAGCCAACAATGTGGTGGAAAACAATATTGGAAAGGAAGGAAAATCCCATTATTCCCACCCCTACTATGTGTTGGGCTGTGCCAGGCTCTTTAAAAACGATTCCCTGACTCCTCCTGTTGGGCCCACGTACAAGAAAACTGGGACTCTGAGAGGTCAAAAGGGTCCCATAGCCCATCAAGTGCAAAGCTGAAGCTGAACTCAGCTATCTGACTCCGGAGCCTGTGCCGAATGCACCACATACACAGACCCTACGTGGACTGGAAACTGAAATCCAAAAATAGAGTCAAATCCAAGTTTTATCTTTCAATAAACTTGTATTTGTCAACAGTAGAAAATTACTACTTTAAGGGTCTCCTGCTCTCCCTACCTCTCTTCAGATTACCCACAGGAATTGCTACCTGGGTAATAACAACAGAAAGGCTTAAAAGTAGTAAGTACAAAGATAAATCATAAACCAACAGTCTAGCTGATCCCTGACAGGTTCCAGATATGTAGCAGGCAGCCCTGAGATCTCTTCATTGTTATATACCATTGATCCTTGAACAAATCAAGGGTTATATACTGTTGATTCCTTCATAGCTGGAAATGCATGTATAATTTTTACTCCTCCCAAAAAAACTTAAGTACTAATAACCCACTGGTGACTGGAAGCTTTGCTGATAACATTAATAGTGGATTAAAACATATTTTCATGTTATATGTATTACATTCTGTAATTCAAGACATACCTTTTTCTTAATTTTTCCAATATTTCTAGGCTATGCAGTTTGTGAGTTTTTTCAAAATGTTGCAAATCTAAAACAAAAGTAAAAATGAATTTTCAGGATGTTCATTGAAAAAAAATCCACATATAAGTGGACCCAGACAGTTCAAACCTGTGCCACTCAAGGGTCACCTGTATAGGATTTTTAAAACTTGTGTTCTACAACCCCTTTAACCCCTCCTCCTCGTGACCCCCTGTCTCTGCGACCTGTACAGCTCAGGAGATGGTAACACCGGTCACTTTCAACCAACCTGTCATCCTCTTTCCCTGCCCTCAGAGTGACCAAAGGCAAAGAAACCATTTGCTTTCCTCTGTTACTCTCTTCCACCATTACTGCAAATACTGCCTCTCCCTCAAGGGCAGGCCGCTCACTGAAGGAGAGATCCCTTTCTAAGTCAGGAGTCACAGCTAAGCAGTCCTGCTGTGTGAGAGAGAGAGAGAGAGAGAGAGAGAGAGAGAGAGAGAGAGAGAGAG
>PVIA01007388.1:0-84001 GCA_004024845.1 Tonatia bakeri | reverse complement strand
ACCCATCTCCAAAGAGTAAAGAGGGTAATTACTTTTTCAGGAGAATTAGATTCATTTCCTCATCTGTGATTTTGCATTCTCCTGGTTTTCTTTTGGGGGACCATGGGTCTTCTTTATAGGACTTATTAACAATAATGCCACTATATTATAATGTTTTGTTCTACTTTTGAAGTTTTTTATGTAGTATTTTAATAAAAAAAACAATCTTATGGCTGAGGTAGGTGACAGAAGTTTAGAATACAGGAGTTTTAGGATCCAGTGCCATTAAGTTGAGCCAGAAAGTTAGGGCCCTTTACTTGCTGTCATACTACTGAATCTGAAGGACTGTGGATCAGGCCTACCTCTACACTGATTGTCATTTCCCCAGTTCACCACATATTTTATGTGGTCTGCAACTTCCCTTCTACCAGGCTCCTGTGTTAATATTTGAATTGGTAATCCCTGCCAGGACAAAGCTTGGACTAACATTCCATACTATATATATGAATATTCCCCAATAAAATGTTCTTGTGCTTTGAGAAGAAATCCACTTGAGGTTTCAGTGCATCTGTTTTTTAAGGTCTGAGAAACAAACAAAATCTTATCTAGTTTTCTACAGTCTGAGCCATATCCCATTCTCAGCATAACTAAGGAAAGACAGTGATGATGTGACATTTCAGAGTCCTTCCTTCCACCTCTGATTAACGAAAGCTATACGGCTGAGATGTAGTTGTAGGGTCTAAATTTACCCTCCCACCTGTTAATAACCAAAACAAAACAAAAACAAAAATACAACAGACAAAATACATGAAAGAGCAGTTTTCAAGACACTGTATATCAGATAATGAAGGACAGTGATCCTTGAAGGTAGGAAACAAAAAGATGAGTCCCTATATTGTCCCAGCATGCTAAATTGAGAGAGTTTTCAGGTCATGACTTATGGAAATACAACTTAGGTGAAGCCCAGTTAGAACCATGGAATGAAGAGATGGAGGTAAGAGTACAAGAAGATCAGGACAGTGAGAGTTGAAAGAATTGGTGACAGAGGAGAGAGCTGCATAGAGAGAGCACTGGTAGTCTGTAGAGGGACCCCTGTCCCATATTCCACAGAGACCTGATCACATGCCTGTAAGGAAACTATACGAGACCCTTGAACAGTTCATCTGGAGCACACACAAGGCCAGGACTATCACCTGGTTCTGCTAGAGAGACCAGAAAAACCCAACTTAAGAAGGTCTAGTCTTATTAGTGGGGAATAGTTAGCTCTAAACTGAGAACTGCTCCCAATCTGCCAAACAAACCATAAAAGAAAAATCTGATGTGAAGTAACTTAACATCTTCCCTGAATTATGCTTAAGATTTATGAGGATTCAAAAGTATCCAGCACCCAACAAAATAAATCCACAAAGTGTGCATACAATAAAAAATAATAGGCATGCAATCTCTCTCTCTCTCTCTCTCTCTCTCCAGTGACTTTCTCCCTTTCTTCCCTCAAGGTGCGTGCCTTTGCATTCTTTCTCCTAAGTTCCAAGGGCCTTTCTTTTACATCTTTAACTCGTTTCCTGAGTTCACACAGCCCAGCTGGCTCACCTCTTTCACAGCTCATTTCTACCCCTGTGACTTTCTAAATAAACTTTTGCTAGCATTTGCAGGGGTGGGGGGGTAGATTATAGATATGCAAGGACCTAGGAGAACACAATGCAAAATGAAAATAATTAGTTAAAACTGACTCAAAACTGACACAGAAAATATAGCTAGCAGTGAAGGACATTAAAATAATTATTGTGACTATATATTCTATACATTCAAAAAATTAAGCAGAGATAAAAAATAACCCATCAAATTTCTAGAGATGAAAACTACAATGTCTGAGATAAGAAATACACTGAATAAGATTAATAAGAAATTACATATGGCAAAGATAAGATTAGTGAATTTAAAGGCATAGCAATGGAAACTATCCAACATGAAACACAGAAAGAAAAAAGAATCCAAAACAATGAAAGTATATAAATGAGTTGTGTCACAACTTCAAATGACCTAATATGTGGGTAATTAGAGTCCTCATAGGAGAAAAGAGGTATGGATAATAAAGCTGTTTGAAGAAATATGCCCCAAAACTTTCCAGATTTAGAAATTATGAGCCCACAAATCCAAAAAACTCAATTAAACCCAATCACAAGAAACACAAAGAAAATTACACCAAGCCATGTCCAAATTTTCAAAAATAGTGATAAACAGGAAAAGCCTAAAACTACCCAGAGATGAAAGACATGTTATGTAAAAAGCAACAAAGAATGACATAAGGTTTTAATTGTAAACAATCCAAATGAAAACACCATGAAGCAACATCTTTAAAGTAATGAAGAAACTTATCAGTCTAGAATTATATATCCTTCTAAATATATTTCAAAGACAATACTGAAGTAAAAATATTTTCAGACATACAAAAGCTGAACAGATTCAGTACCAGCAGACAAATACTATAAAAAAATTATAAGATGCTTTTTAGACAGAAGGAAAATACTACCAGATGGAAATATGAATATACACAGAGGAATAAACAACAAAGTAATGTTTAACTTCATGGGTAAATGTATAAAACATTTTTCTTATTCTTTAAATCTTTTAAAAGATAATTTATTATTTAAACAAAAAAATGTTTCGTGGGGTAAAGCCTTAACATATGTATAAGCAAAATGGATGGCAGCATTAGCATAAAGTTTAGGAGGGAGAAATAGAAGTGTCCTACTATAAAATTATTATTGTGGAGCTTAAGTGTGTAGGGAACTGCTTCGAGAGACGTGGAAATGTAGCTCAGCACCCATGTGGAAAACCAGTAGGGGGTGAGTTGGCACACAGGACCACACCCGTGAAGAAGTTCTCCTGTGGGAAATCAGGCCTGCATTACACCTAGGCTGCTTTGTGACTTGCTCTTACTAAAACTCTCTCACCCTGAGTTCAAGCAGCAAATGCTTGCTTCATATCTTTAAAGTAACTTCCTGAAGTCTGTGATAATTCTCCCGAGGATTGAAGTGTAACTAGACTTTTGCTTTTATTGCTCACTTGCATTTGCAACATTTTTTCCTTGCTAATCTGTAAGAAGTAATCAGTAACATCCCTTCCACTGCTATCTGTAAAAAGTAATTACCTAAAGCAAACCTAAGTATAATGAATGAAAACATTCTTTGGTGTATGCTATTAGAAAGCCAATAAAAGCTTGTCAAGGCAAGGGTCAGGGCACTCTCCCCTTGACAGAGTGGCCATGCTGTCCCTTTTCCTCCACAGGACTCAGTAGTCCATGTGAATTTATCTCATCTCATCCATAACACTGGGGACACTGCAGGCCAGTGTCTGTGTCAAAGTGGTATATCATTTGAACACAGATTGTGACAAGTTAAAGCAATCATTAAAAACTAAAGAAAGACTTATAGTGAATGGCCCAAGAAAGCAGAAAAAAATAATTCATAAAAAATACTCAATCCAAAATAAGATAGAAAAAGAGGAAAGTGGGTACAAAGAACATATTTATCAAAGATAAATAGAAAGCAGATAGAAAAATGATAGAATTAAACCCAACAGTATCAATAATCATATTAAGTAATTATTGTAAATTATTTTAGCACAAATAAAAACAGTATTATTGTCAGATTAGATTTAAAAGCAAGATTCAATTATATGCTGCCTACAAGCAGGGTGATAAAAGAATGGAAAAGATATACAATACTAACACTAGTCAAAAGAAAGCTGAGGAAGCCATATTAGTATTAAATAAATTTTCAGAGCAAAAAATTTTACCAGCCATAATTCTTTATAGTCCTTATGAAATAAGATCTTTTTAATTGGATATAATCCAAATGAAAACACAGTAGAGCAACATCTCTTGTTATTTTGCAAGAATTATAATGGTCATTCATGAGGATTAAGTGGTCAATTCATTAAGAAGACATGATAATATTTATGCACCTAATAATAGTGCTTCAAAATATACAGGGGAAATACTTACAGAATTTTAAGGGGAAAAAAACAAATCCATAATTGTACCCAGAGTTTTCAATACTTTTCTCAATAATAGAATAAGTAGATAGAAAATGAACAATGAATGGGGAGACTTATACAGTGCTCACGACCATCTTTTTTGATTGACCTTTATATAACACTCCACACAATAAAAATAGAATACAAATTATTCTAACATTCACACAAAGCATTTACTAGATAGATCATGTTTGGGGCCTCAAAACAAATATCAGAAAATAAAAAAGGATTCTAATCATACAGCATATGTTCTCTGACCATAGTGGAATTATACTAGAAATCAATAATCCAAAGATCATTAGAAAATTGCAAAATATTTTGAAACTAAACAATTCACTTTGAATTTACCCATTATTCAAAGGAGAAGCCAAAAGAGAAATTAGAAGTTACTTTAACTGAATGAAAATAGAAACACAACTTACAAGAATCTGTGGGATGTTTCTCTTAGGGAGAAATTTATACCATCAAGCACCTGTATTAGAAAAAAGAAAGATCTCAAGTCAATGAACTCATTTCTACCATAAGAAACTAACAAAGTAAAGGAAATTAAACCCAAGTAAAAATTAGGCATTGAAATTATACACATTAGAGAAGAAATAAAAAGTAGAAAACAAACAATAGAGAAAATTGATTAACCAAAAAGATGGTTATTTGGGAAGATCAATAAGGCTGAAAAATCCATAGTCAGTATGATCAGGAAAAAAGGGAAATACACATAGTACTAATGTCAGGAATGAGAGGCAGTGTCACTACAGATTTTACAGACAGTGAAATGATACTAAGCAGATATTAGAAACAACTTTGTGCTGTACATTTGATAATTTAGAGGAATAGATATATTCCTTGAAAAACACTCTAAAAAAAAGATAACCTGAAAAGACTCATAACAAAAAAATTAGAAGCTTTCTTTAAAAAAAAAAAAGAAAAAAACTTTTCATAAAGAAAATTGCAGCAGGCCTATATGACTTCATAGGTAAATTCTATCAAACTTTTAAGGAAGAAATAATATAAATTGTACCAAATCTTTTCCAAAAAAAATGTTTTTAATCCCCACCCAAAGATATTTATTGACCTTACAGAGAGAGGAAGGGAGAGAGAGAGAGAAACATCAATATGAGAGAGAAACATCAATTAGTAGTCTCCTGTATGTGCCCTGATCAGGGATTGAATTGACAACATAGGTATGTGCCTTGACCAGGATTGGAACTGGCAACCTTTTGGTGTACAGGACAATGCTCTAATTGACTGATCCACCCCTCCAGAGTTACAAAAGATTTGAAGAGTAAGCCCTATATGACAATTCATTCTATGAGGTCAGTCTTATCCTAATATCAAAACTAGACAATAACATTACACAAGTAGCTAAGGAAAAGAAAACAAATAAATATGGAAGGCTAATAGCCCCTGATTTTAAGAATTATTGTAAAGCTACAGCAATCAAAATATCATGGTAAATAAGTTCATCAAGATTTCAGGGTGCAAGATTAATATAGAAAAATAAGTGTACTTCTATAAACCAGCAATGAATTATATGAAAATTAAATTAAGAAAAAGATGCTATTTACAATAATATCATGAAAAGATGCTCAACATCACTAGTCAATAGAGAGGAGCAAATTAAGTCACAAAGATATATCACCTCATGCCTGTTAGAATGACCATCATCAAAAAGATAAGAGATAACAAATGCTGGTGTGGATGTGGAGGAAAGGAAACCCTGTACGTTGTTGGTGGGATTGTGAATTGTTTTCTAGCCACTGTGCAAAACATGGAGATTCCTCAAAAAATTAAGAATAGAACTACCATATGATCTAGTAATTTTAGTAATTTCACTTCAGAGAATATATCCAAAGGGGGGAAAAACACCTACTTAAAAAGATATTTGCACCCATATTCATAGAGAAATTATTTATAATAACCAAGGCATAGAAACAAACAAGTGTCTCTTGATGGAAAAATGCATAAATAAGTTGTGGGGTGTGTGTGTGTGGGTGTGTGTCCATAAAAAAGGAGGAAATTCCACCATTCGTGACCATGGATGGATCTTGATGGCATTATGTTAAGTGACATAAGTCAGACAGAAAAAGACAGATACTGTGTGATCTCACTTATATGTGAAATCTAAAATGAAAACAAAACAAACAAAGGAAAAAACCCCAAAGTCACAGGTCAGACATGTGCATACCAGAGGCAGAGAGTAGGGGAAGGGGGAGTTGAAAGTGGTCAAAGGGTACAAATTGCTAGTTACAAGTACTAGATATGTAATATACAACATGATGGTTATATCTAATACTGCTATTTGATCTACAGGAAAGTTAAGAGAATAATTTCTAAGAGTCCTCATCACAAGAGGAAGTATATTTTTCTCCTTTCTTTTATATTGTATCTACATGAGATGATGGATGTTAGCTGAAATTATTGTGATAATCATTTCACAATATATGTAAATCAAATCATTATTCTGTACAGTTTAAACATTACATTGATATTTGTCAAGCTGTAATCATAAAGTCAGATGAGGATGTGGAGAAACAGACTTCCCTGGTACATTGGTAGTGGGAATGTAAAATGCAGACTCTTTGGAAAACAGTCTGTCAGTTCCTCAAATTTCTAAACATCTAGTTACTATATGACCTAGCAATTCCACTTCCAGGTACCTACCCAAGAGAAATAAAAACATGTTCACACAAAAGCTTTTACATAAATGTTCATAGCAGCATTATTCATAGTAGCCAAAAGGTAGAAACAGCTCAAATATCCATGTACTGATGAAGGCATAAACAAAATGTGGAATGTCCATATAATGGAATAATGCTCAGCCATACAAAGAATGAAGTTCTGGCACATACTACAAAATAGATAAACCTTGGAAACATGCTAGGTAAAAGGCCACACATTGCAAGATATCATTTGTGGTAATTGTTCAAAATAGACAAATCCATAGAGACAGAAAGTAAATCAGTGATTGCCAGGAGTTGGGGTTAGAGGGTGGGGTGGAGAAGAGGGAAAGTGACTGCTATTGACTATGGGGTTTCATTTGGGGGTATTGAAAACGGCCTGGAATTAGTGGTGATGGTTATACAACCTTGTGAATATATTAAATACCACTAAATTTTATACTTTAAATGATAAATTTGCTGTTTGTTAATTATATCACAATAAAGGTGTTTCAAAAAATAATGCAACCAAAAGGGAGCCAACTCATCTTCCCACCATCCTCCATTTAACGCTTCCCATGTTCTCCTTAATCTATCCCACCACTCCAATGACATGATCTTCTCAAGGTCACTAATGACCTGTATTTGTCAAATTCATTGTCAACCTCTGACCTGAGGTTACTCAATTTCAGCAACATCAAAAATAAGTTTATCACTGCATTCTTTTTGAAAAAACATTTTTTCTAGAGTTCTGTGAAATCACACTCACCTAGTTTTCTCTTGCAGATGTGTATAACCAGCTGTGTACTAATAGTCTTCACTTACATGTCTAGCAGAGGTCTAAATCCTAAAATGTACATGCTGTAATTCCTACATGTGCAAATCAGGCCCATACCTACTCTGTCCTAGTCTTTCTCATGGAAGTTAACACACAGTCATTTACCCAGGCCCTTAGGCCAAAAACTAAGGAGTCATTTACCACTTCTAATTGCCTTTTTTCCCCATCCTACCACATTCAGTCCATTGGCAGGTCTTAATATTCCTAAAATATATGCTTAATCTGTCTTGCTGTCTAGTTCCTTATTCAATAAGTGGAGCTATGGAGGAGTACCTTGAGGGATTAGATTCTTTGTGGTCTTGTGGGCCATTGTAAGAACTTACATCTTAGCCCCAAATGAAATTCTGGATTTTGATCAAAATAGTAACATGATCTAGCTAAACCCTTAAAGATCATTTTGATTTCTGTGTTGAGATTAAAATGTGGGATGAGATGGTGGGAAAAATGAAAGTAGGAAACTCAATTAGTAGGCTACTACAATTTTTAAAAACGATATTTGGAACCAGGATGCTGACAATGGAGGTATAAGTGGTAGTAAATATAAAGTATGAGAGAAAGAGAAAAATGAAATAATTATACCAGGAGTGTGGTTTGAAGAACCAACCTGAAGAATTGGTATGCCATTTCCTGAGTAGAAGAAGACCATTTGGTAGTAGGAGATAAAAAGTTTGACTTTAAACATTACCAGTTAAACCATTTATCAGGTATTCAAATAGAGTTATCAGGTAAGGTGTTCAATATATGCATCTAGAATTCAGAGGAGAGGGCCCCCAGCTAAGGAAGTTAAATCTGTAGTTGTCAATATACAGAGTCTGGCAGAAGTTTTGAGTGTGGTTGGTAGGGTAATAATATGGGTGTAGTAATATATAGTTTTAATTTGAACATTTCACCTAAAATGTCATATGGTATGCTTGAGAATGATGTTATGTTACAGAATTACATGCTTATGATTTTGTAATAAAAAAGGAGCGTTATTTGTGCCAGACCCTGTATATGTGGAATTTAAAGCCATGAAACTGGATGAAATCACCAATGTAGACAGCATGGATGGAGAAAAGGCCATGAACTGAGCCCTGGAGCCCTCCTCTAATTAGAAGTCATGGAATAAGGCAGAACCAAGAAAAAAGGCTATGACAAAGTGGCCACTGAAGCAGGAAAAAAAAACAGGTGAGTGTATTATAAGTTCATATGGTGACATTGCAGCATACTGGAATGTTGAAAGCAATGATCCAGGAGAAAGGGGAAAATTGGTGATGCAGGTACAGAGACGTGACTTGCTGGAGGGATGCCCGTGCTGGAAGGATTAGGTAAGAAAGTGTAAGATTAGGATATTAGAAAGCATGTTGGTCTAAATAGGGATGGCATTTTATTCATAGTAACAGAAAAGAAGGCAGCATGCAGCGTAGATACCAAGAAATAGGTATTGTGGTGAGCAGTTGTAGAGGTTCTGCTTTGAAGGACAGATAAGGTCACAGGGAAAAGGAAAGAGAGAGGGTCAAGAAAATAAGAGACCATGGTAAATATAATAATCACCAATAACTAAGATAGGAGTAGTGCTAAAATGACAATTAGTGAGGGGCTGAAACCTCTAAAGAATAAGAAGGAGCCTTCAAGGGTCACCCGTACAATAAGGAATAGTGGTATTATGGTGGGAAGATATGAGATTCAAAGATGAAGTTTTGGGTAAAGAGTGCAAGAAAATGATCTAGAAGCAGTAAAGAACAGTAAGAAGGACACATAAGTCCCCACCAGGCACAGTGTTGTTATGAGGCACCCCAGAGAAGAAAGTGACACTGCTTGCGAGGGCCACAGGGGAAGCTGTTTTCCTAGAGAAAAGACAAGGCGATGTGGAAATGTATGGATTAAGTTTTCGGTTGTCAAAATGACTAGGGGTTGGAATGCTATGGAAGTTCAGTGTCCAAGGAGGAAGAATGCCCAAAGTCCCAAAAGGTAGGGGCAAATGCAAATAGCATTCCCACTAGGAAGCTAAAGGTGGAAAGCACATTGAGAGAAGAAGGGGAGGGTTCTCTTAACTGGGTTCCTACAGAAAGCAACATTGATTTAAGTAGTTTATTTGTAGGTGCTGGGGAAACTAGTAAAGGAAGGGGAAAATAATTCAGGAAAAAGTAGTCAAGCAATGGCACACTATTAAGCCAAGTACCTCTGTGGGTAACTGGAGCATAACCTTATAAGAATTTAAAATGGAGAACTTAAGAAGAGAGCAAAATGCACTCTTCACAATCTCAAGGGTAAATACACACCATCATCTCAGAGTAATTGAGGGCTGCATATCTGAAGTATAGGGGCAAGGCACTGATAGCATCTGTTACCAGGATGTAGAATAAAAGTTTATTTGTAGGGTAGATTATAATAGCAGAATTGCAGGGTCTAAGGACAAGTACATTTGTAATTTCAATAGACATCTCCAGTATGTCCATCACATAGAATATACTAACTTACATACATGCCAGAAGTACATCAGTGTTTATTTCTTTATGCCCTGCCCCCAGTCTATGTTCTAACAGACTGTTTTTTTTTGCCAATCTTCTAGTTAAACAAGCATTCCAGCATAATTTTAATTTTCATTTATCTTAATTAGGAGTGAGGGTGAGAAGTTTGTGTACATGTATACATGTAAAAGCCTTTTCTATTTCCTTTTCTACAAACTGCATTTTTTTCAGATTATCAGTCTTTTTCTTATTGACCTTTGTAAGATCAACCCTTTATGATATGAGGTTCAGATATTTTCCCAGTTCATTGTGTGTCTTTGGAATTTCCTTATGGAATCCTGTTGATTTTTCTCCATCTCCACTGCTAGACAAGGCCTCCATCAGCTCCTACCTGGACTAGAGCCTTGGCTTCCTACCAAATCTCTGCTTCCACTCCTGCCTCCTGGATACTATTCTGTCTGTACAAGACACAGTGGCCTTTGTGAAATATGAATCACATCATACTATATTCCTACTCAAAAGATCCCAAAGGCTACCTCTCAGAACACTTAAAGCTAAACCCCACACTCAGGCTGCTATGCTCTGCATGATCCATATCTTGCTTACTTCTCTGAACTAATCTATAGTTCAGAGTATGATCTTCTTTCAGACCCTTGAACAAGCTGAACTTGTTTGCACCTTGCAGCTTTTGTGTCTTGTGCTCAATATTCCTTCTGGCTCTAATGCCCTTCCCTCAAATTTCACACAATTTACTTTCTCCCTCATTTGGCCATCAGCATGCATGCCACCCATGAGAGAGGCCTCCCCAATCCATCAGGGTCAAAATGGCACACACACCTGTATACATACCCTCAGTGTCCAGGTCTCCTCTGCTTCTTTGTGTTGTCTTTGTTTTAGTACTTAGCACAAGGCCTAGAATATAATAGACTCTTAATATTTTACACAAAACATTCCTCAGAATAAAAGGACATTGTCTTACATTCAGATTCTTATCAATCTTTCACATTTTAGAGATTATCTTCTAAATTACTTCATTTTGAACAAATATTATTTGGGGAATGCAAACCAAAATAGCCAAAATCAATGCTAGTTTTAAATGCTTATTTAGGTCATTTGAACTGTTTTAAAAGATGGGAAGAAAAGAAAGCACAATAATGTAAACAGATTTAGTTTTGGAGGTTTCTTTTGGGGGGCAACACCTTATAATAACAAGGATAATCATATAAAGTTAAAAATGTAGCAAAATGTAAATATTATAAAGATAATGAGAAGAATAAAAACTATCTTAATGTTATATAAATAGGTACTTAGAGCTTAAAATAAAAGTTAAGTTGATAGCATCCTATACACATTTAAAGCATGTTCACACTTAAATGATTTTGATAAAAGTAAAATTAATATGCTCTGAAAACCATTAGAAGATGGTAAAAACACCCTCGCTTTCTTGAGTCTCCCTAAGAAAGACATTTGCCTGAATGATACAGAGAGATCTGATTAAGAAAACATATCACTGGGGAGGAGTAGGGAGGGGCTGTAGGAGGAGGTTGCCTAGGCAATTGGGGGCAGTCTAGGATGTGATTGGCTGAGAACCTGAATGCCTCCAGAGCCGATGGAAATAAAAAGAGGGCTGGGTCTCTGGCTCTTGAGCTGGTTCTCTCTCAGGCTCTGGCTCAGACTCTCAAGTCCACTCTTCCTTGAGGATGCCTGGATGATCCTGCAGCTGCCTGCATTTTCCAATGGATGGTATTTTGTATGGGAAGGAATTGCACAGCCCTGCCAGCAGGCTGACCTGGCAGAGGGTGGCAGGTGTTTCTTTGGGTGTTCTAGAAGGAACAGGCTCTGAGACAGAAGACTGCCATTCTTCTAAAATTGTGTAGTTTTTGTATATTATGTTGTTTTTGGTTGGTAACTCAAGGATTAGAGTTTAGCCTTAATTGATACCCTTAAGTAACATGCTTTTGAATAAAGACTTCTTTCCTTTACCGCCAAACCTTTGCCTCTGAAATTGTTGCATAGAGGGAAGCAGCAGGCAGCAGGACCTCAAGTATTGTTTGGTAACATAAAAAAGGAATTTGATTCACAGCAGACATATTAAATAAGAAACAAATTTTTGTTTTTGTTAAACTACTAAGATTTGGGGATTTTTTTATTAAACAAAGTATAATCTAGCTTATATTGACAAATACATTACCTACTGTACAATACAACCTTGAATTTCAAAATAAAATCTAAAGGAAGATTCATATGTTATAGTTATGTCTTTTTATTCTCCCCTACATTCATTTAGGGACAAAGCAATTTATAAAATGATACTTTACATATATAAAAATTCTATTGTGTGTTTACATATTTATATATGTGTGTGTATTTAAATCTCAACATGCAGCCCAGAACTATCCTCACCTATAAGTATAAAGTTTAAAAACTATTGCCTCTAAAAACTAAAAGTAATTCATTAATTTCATCAATCATATAGAATTTATACAATTTTTTAAATTGATTGTAGAGACAGGAAGGGGAGGGGGTAGAGAGAGAGAGACCAATTTGTTGTTCCACTTATTTATGCATTCTTTGGTTGATTCTTGTATGTGCCCAGAGATCAAACCTACAACCTTGGTGTATTGGGACAACACTCTGACCAACTGAGATGCCCAGCCAGGGCTATAATAATTTGTTTTAAAATATCATAACCATAGTGTTCAAAAATCAATTAATGGATCTTATTTTTTAAATGTCTCCATTTTTAAATCATTTCTCAGTCTTTTGGCTAATATCAGGTATACTATTTGTTCTTATAAGTTTACTATCCGATACATCTTCTATCTGAGGACATTGTATTAAATGTATTTTTGGAGCAAGAAGATGGAATAGGAGCTTGCTCAGTCCACTTTACACATTAACCCAGTTTGCAGTACTTCCAGGAATGGGCATCCCCCTTGGGAAATAAAATTCATCATATGAAAAGGAGAATCCATTTGCAGTGATTTGTTACCTTTCCTAGCAGGTGTCCTGTCAAAACCCTCAGCAGAGCCCTGGCCAGTGCAGAGGTCAGTTGGTTAGAGCATTGCCCTAAGTGGAACAACAAATAGATGTTTCTCTTTCTCTTCCTCTCCCTAAAAACAATTTTAAAAGCCTTTATTTTTACATGAAAATGAAAGGATTTTATTCTAAAGCAAGCAAGAAAAGAACATATGTTGTCATGTGAACATGGAATTGGTGGCACTAATTTACCAGATAGAAGTCTTTGTCCACACTGTTAATGTAAATAATCAAATCTCCATTTTTATGAAATGATGGTGAAACTGTATCATAGAAATATATTCTTTAATTTTTATAATAGTAAACTGTTTTTTCATATTCTTATTTTTCATTGACTATAAAGATTTCCCAAAGACTGGCTGGAGATGTCATCCAAACTTCTTGAGGCTTTCTGTGGGTGTACCATTTTCCTCTTCTTGGTACATGTTGCATGCTTATATTCTCCCTTGAAAAACTGGGGTTTTGACTGAGTATGCTTAATGAAGAATAATGGCATTGCCTGGAGCAAGGGCAACATAGTATAAATTCCATCATTCTTGTTTGGATATGTCCAATCATATGGTTCCCATATTCTCCTTTATTCACCCCCTCTAGACCCATCCAGTGAGGGACACAGGGACCACAGCAGTCTTACAATATTGCAGCAGCATGTGCCACCATATCTTTCTGTATAGTGATTTCATTTTTGTTTCTCTGATTATAATTCTTATCTCTATAATTTTATCTCAGACCAGAATACATTCACTATAATATATAGGCACTCTATAATTATATGTATTGCTATAAGGATCTAAATAATTACTAATAATGTTTCATAACATTATTTGCTACTTTCTTAAAAAGAAAAATATGGGTTTTTTGTTTTTTTTTAAGATTTTATTTATTTATTTTTAGAGAGGGGAGGGAGAGGGAAACATCATTGTGTGGTTGCTGGGGGCCATGGCCTGCAACCCAGGCATGTGCTCTGACTGGAAATCGAACCTGCAATGCTTTGGTTCGCAGCCCGCGCTCAGTCCACTGAGCTATGCCAGCCAGGGCGAAAAATATGTTTTATTGACTATAATATTCTATGATATCATTGTTTTAATTGTGAAGTTGTTATTATAAAGATACTCTTTAATCATTGTCATCTAGATTGGAAATTCCATAGAACTCAATTACTAAGTTAATGTCTATGACCTAGTTTATAATAATATGGATTAAATCAGCCACTGTTCCAGAAAAGAAACACCATGGTGTGGTGCTAGATCAAGGGCCTCCACTAAAGGCCATTGTCCTGGATTCCCATGCCCTCTGAGTTGCAGTGGGACCTTAGCATAACATTGAACTTCACTGCATAAAATTAAAGCATGGGCATAATAATTGCATTTAATTGTGTAGAACACAGGAGATAGGAAAAAATGATATCCTCAGTCCCCTTCTAACACTATAGCCACTGACTGACTTAAAATCAGGTCCAGTCACGTTAAGAATTGAAAGAATTCCTACCATTTGCAATAGCAGGGATGGAACTGGAGGCTATTATGCTAAGTGAAATGAGCCAGTTGGTGAAAGACAAATACCATATGATCTCACTTATAAGAGGAATTTAATGAACAAAATAAAGAGCAAAAGAGAACCAGAGGCATAGAATCATGGAACAGACTGACGACTGTAAGAGGGGAAGGGAGTGGGAGAGGTGGGGACTGACTGAAGGAAAGTGAAGGGACTAGTCGAAGAACATATGTGAAGGACCCATGGACATGGACAATAATAATGAGACTGATTATGGAAGTAGAGGGAGGTCTGGGTGGAGGTGGGCAAAGGGGAAAAAGGTGGGACAATTGTAATAACATAAACAATAAAATATTTTAAAAAGAAGGCAGTGAACTCTAAAAAAAAAGAATTGAAAGTTGTAGAAATTACTTGATCTTTTTTGGATGGAGATCTATTTATCCATAAATAATATGTCTATACAAACCTCTAGCCAGATAGTAAAAACATACTTATTCTTCTAAAAAGAAAAAGAAAGTATCCAAACTACCAAAGGATCTTTTTAATTATCATTGCTAAATACTATAACTCCAGGAAAGAAAGAAAAGCCAATGAGTGAATGTTCTGTGGGTCAAGACAGCTCTTAAAAGTCATGACTTCATATTTTTTCCTCGCAAATGTAAAAGAAGGATGGCCAAGGGTTTATTCCAAGTTTTCCAGCCCCAGGTTGCATGTACTGTGGCCTAAAGGGAAAGCAGTAAGTTTGGATTACAGAAGAAAGCTTGTTCGGTACTCCAAAGCATTCTTCTACCCACTGTCTTAAGTCTTCTCTTCCCAAAGAAAATAGAATGACAGCACGTTTAGATTTGGAAAAGTACTGATTGATAGAACACCCTCCCACTAACACTCAGGGATCAGCTGGTATGGAACAGGGAGAGGAAAACACAAACCTTCAGCCAGTTCATTAAAAACATTTCTGTTTGAAATCTTTTTGATTTGTGGCTTTTCTTGATGACTTCTCCAGACATCTGCTTTTACTCCCCTGCAAGTTATTTCAAAGGATAATGAAAGGTGGGTAAAAAAGATTTTTCATGCTCTATGGGGAAAAGAAAGTATAGATTATTTTTGTGCTTGCTTTGATCATTCTTTCCATGACTCTCCAGGAAGCTTCATAAACTATTACCGAGATCAAAACATAATTCCTGTTATCACTCTGAATGACTATCTGCCTGACTGAATGTGCAGAAGTTTCTTTCCATTGGCCTGATCTGGAGCACAGGTTTTAGAAATATATAGCATAGACCTCCTATAACCCTGTTCATTAAAAACTCTGATTTGTCACTGACAAGGGTTCCTTGGATTCTCAACATATATAACAGCTGTGAAATAAGACTCGTGTCATTTCTTTCTATGTAGCTTTAGACATGTCCTTGTTATCCCTAATGATCTAATTTTCCCTACTTTTGTTGTCCCCCATTTCTGTCCACTAGAGACAATAATGCCCTTCTGCTGGACCAGGCTGACCCCAGTTTCCTAGCAGAGCCTGATCAGGTCAGGAAATCATAGCAATTTTGTTTGCACAACCTATCAAAAGAGCCTAGAAATACTGTGTTTTGCTGTGTGTAATGTGCACCCACATTTTAATACTACCCATGTGTAATGCACATCCTTATTTTTCCCTCAAAAATTTGGGCAAAAAAGTGTGCATTATATATGGCAAAATATATTCTTCTTTCTTTGTAATTGGCATGGAAGTAGAAATCTCTTGGATTGGAGCATAAGACATTTTGTTGCAGGTGTTTTTTCCCCCTCATTACCCACTGTATTAATCCAAACATGAATTAATTTTGCTTTCCTTGCTGGACTTGAGATACTCCCCAAACGAATTTACCCGCTGACCCCAACTCCCTGTTTGACTAGTACCAAGTCTTTTTCCCATGGACACCGGCTCCTGGCAAGGGGCTTGCTGTGAGAGAGTGATAATCAACATTAGATATGCATTCTTTTTGTTGTTCTCTGCCTAACTGATGGGGACCTTTATTTACTCAGCTTCGAGGCTGCTATGTCCTTTGGCTTTTGAATGTCTGACTTCCTGGCTACGCCCCCAGAAGTTAGCTGCTCAAGACTGGTTGGCATTCCCATGTCCTGCTCTTCACACTGTGACGTCTCTTCCTTTTTTGGTTATACACGTTGCTAAAGTACTAGGATGTCTCATGTCACAGCCTGCCCAATTTATGATAGTATGACATTTTTTCTTATATGCACATATAAATGCATGTGTTCTGTTATTTAAAAATAAACTCACTAAAAATAAAGGCATTGTATCTCCAACTTTCCCTAGAATCTTCAAATGCTGATGTAGAAGGTAGTCTTGAAGCCACTTGAAGCCCTTGTAGTGACTACTCAATTGACCCTAGAAAATTGTAGTTACTATTTATAACCTGTCCATTTACTTCAGGATCTAGGACATTCCTGAATGACACTTCACATATCTACATGAGGATAATAGAAATCACTGCTCAGAATTCCATTACTTGATGATTTCTGGATTGCCCAGAACTTCAGAAGGCATTCCTTTTCCTAACAACCCAATTATTTCCTAAAGTTGCTTTAAATTTAGCCTTTGACCCCTTAAGCAAAACACATGATGCTGATATCTAAATAGTGTGATTTGATTTTATAGAGTCTGGTAGCTGAGAGATATAAAAGTTGTTACTCTGACATTGGAGTTTTATTTTCACAGTGCAACTCCAGTAGTACTGAGTTTCTTCCCATCTACTAAAAGCATTTTTCTATCAACACAACTTTTAATTCTCCTTCTCCTCCTAGAAATCATTTCCTTCCTGGCATCTTCCCCAGATCATTCTATCAACCCTATTCAGAAAGCTTCATTTTCTCTAATATACCAAATCATAGAAAATAATTCATTCCTCTGATGTTTTATTTTAACCTTCTGCTTTGTAATGGAGATTAGATTCTTCTTCAGAACACAGAACATAAAGTTGATGATAATTTTAGGCAAAAGTATAATTATAGCACATCTAGGGCCCTGGAAGAGTTTTGTTGGTGTCCCTACTTCCTGTGTTTGCAATCAACTGGAAACTTCCATGATTGTACCAATGAATGGCCAGGCAACTTTTATATTTTCATTTTGGCCACTAAGACCTCCTGTTAATATTGTTTTGAAATCTGTCTGGCTTTGGTCTTCTTTTCAAGCTGCCAATCTGATATATAAGAGTAATTTTTACCAAATGAATGTCTCTGTTTCCCTTGTGGATGTTCGGCATCCTATCGAACACGGTCTATAGCTGCTCTCCTAAAGTTTTTTGTCATTGTTATCCTTGGATTGCCTTCATCTCTCATTTAAAGTGTATTCCCATTTTGCTTGACCCTAGTCTTCCTCTTTTTTTTTTTTTTTTAAGTATATTCTCTGTGAGTTGCCCAAGAAAGGCTTTGTGAGAGTATATCAGGATTCAGCCAGGAAAAAAAAAAAAAAAAAACAGAAACAATAGGAAATACACACTAAAAGACTTATTTTAAGGAATTGGCTAATGTGATTGTGGGAGCTGATGGGGAGGGATGGGTAGACTGTCAGGAAGGGTAGGTTGGAAGTCTCAGACACAGGCTGAAGCTGCAGTCCACAGGTGTAATTCTTTTTTTTTTTCAGGAAACCTCAGTTCTGCTCTTAAAGCCTTTCAACTGATTGGGTCAGGCTTACCCAGCATACCTAGAATAATCTCTTTTACTTAAATTTGATTATCAAGTATATTTTCTCTATTCTTTCTTGAGATCCTAAAAGTTATCTAAAAGTCTACAAGAAAAGCTTGATGAGCCATCCTTATTCAATGAGTGTGCACCTCAGGTGACTTAAATACAGTATAATATCTCTTCTTCTTAGATACTGTTGAATACATTTCTATGAACCTTTATTTTTGGTTCTTCTTTTTCTAGCCTTGGTTTGAATTACTGTGCTTCTGTTAACATATCCCATCCCTTCTATAGATAATAAGTGGATATAATTGAGTTATTGCTTTTCTTATTTACATTGGATTCCTTGCCTGGATTTTGATCTCCTCAGGAAAAAAAATACCTTGTGAATACGGAACTTCTACATCTTGCTATTTTTATCTATAAAAGCTCTTCCTTATCTATGAGGTTTATGTTCCAAGACCCCCAGAGGATGCCTGAAACCAAGGATAGTAACAAACCTTATACTGTTTTTTCTTACACACATACTCATAATAAAGTTTAATTTATAAATTAGGCACAACCCTGGCCAGGTGGCTCAGTTGGTTGGAGTGTCCTCCCATACATCAAAAGATTGCCAATTCTATCACTGATCAGGATACACACTTAGGTTGAGGGTTTGATACCCAGTCAGGGCATGTATGGGAGGCAATTGATCAATACTTTTCTCTCACATCTGTGTTTCTGTCTTTCACTCTCTTTTCCTTTCTTTCTAAAGTGAATAAACATATCCTTGGATGAGGATTTAAAGTAAATAAGCAAATAAATAAATAAGGCACAGTAAGAGATTAACAACTAACAAGAAAATAGAACAATTATAACAATATATTCTAATAAAAGTTATGTTCATGTGGCCTCTCTATCTCACAAGTATCTGTACTGTACTCACCCTTTGTCTTCTTGGGATAATGTGAGATGATAAAATGCCTATGTAATGAGATGAGGTGAGTAAAACATTGTTAAGCAAAATGAGAGTTACTTGAGCACAAGCACTATGACTCTGGCAGGGTTGATCTGATAACCTAAACATCTACTAAGTGACTAATGGCGGGGAACATACACAGCATGGAGACACTGGACAAAGAGAGGATTCACACCCCGAATGGCACAAGATTTCATTATGCTACCCAGAACAGTTTGCAATTTAAAACTTATGAATTATTTCTAGATTTTCCATTTGATATTTTCAGACAACCAGTGATGATAAGTAACTGAAACAGTGGAAAGCAAAACCATAGGTAGGTGGGGACTACTGAACTGTGTTTTGATTTTCTTTATATTCAGTCTCATATTTTGACCTTTCTCTGATCTTGCCTAAGCTTCTGAGAGTTTCTTACTGTAGCCATCCAGATAATATAAGCCATACATAAATTTGAACTTCTAGTATGAAAATTCTAAGAATCTGGACATTCTGTTCTTTAATCATTAGGAAGCAAATTATAAAGTTTAGCATGCAGTTTCCTACTACTATGATGAATTCCACCCTAAATAGCATGGGAAAAGTGCACTCAAGCTTCATCCACATTAGCAATGAATTTCAATTCATAACCTTCCCCGGTTGGCTTTAGAATACTAGCATTCCCTTCCTATATCCTTATCTATAGCTTCAGCCTCCAAGCAAGTCCCTGAGACATATGGTTCTGTGTTTCTTGGAACGTTTGCTGCAATTCATTACTATGTTCAAAATCCCTTGATTCCAGCTACAATGCTGGGTAATTATTCCAGTGTGGAAAAGAGTCAAGCTGCATGAGAATGTGCTTCTCCAATAATTTCTAACACAAATCTTCAAAGCAACAACAGATATTCTGGCTTACATTTTAGAATTGTAGGGTGGAAACTAAATTAAGTGTTGTGCACAATGCTACCTTGGACAGTAAGCATTGGGAGTACATGCACCTTATTCAGCTTTGAACTTGTGGGATTTAAAAATGTTTCTACACCAAATAAAGGACTAGTCTGCATCACTGCTTCTCAATACTAGATTTGTCAACAAGCAATTAGATAAACCAAAATGAAATATTAACAGTCAATAAGTAGTCTGGGAATATTACTTATTGTCAAACTAAATTTATGCTATGGAATCTATTTTATAATCTTATGTGGAAACTCAATACATAAAACAGATGACGAAGGGATTGCTCAGGTTGAGGAGTATGAGATGCAAATGAGTTTAGCTTTCTCTTCATATCATTGTGGCCAGTGAAGCACATCTGTAGAATCTCAGATCTCCATGGAACAAGCCAGGAAAATCATAAATCTATATTAGTTCTAAGAACATTTTGATTATTTGCTTAATAATATAGATTATTCTTGCTACAGAAGATATAGCCAATAAGAGTCAATCAGTGAGACAATTTTTGGGAGGACTCATTGTACATAGCCTTAAAATAAATATGCAAGGGAAGACATTGCCATAGAAAATAAAATCTTTGAACCTGGAAAGAATCTAAAAGGAAAACATAAGAAGGGCACTATTATGGAAAAAACTTGGGTCACAAATAAATATAATCATAAGCAAATATTTAAAAATATAACAGATAGAGCACACCTGATCTTATGTGATCTGGGAAACTAAGTAGAACTAATCTTGATAAGAATATAGATAGAAAATACCTTAAGGTTACCAGGAGCTATCTGCATATCAAATAGTTTTGGAGCAAACATGTAGTTGTGCTTACCATTAATCTATTAAACATAATGCTCTATTCACCATCAGTTTGGAACAGTTTTTTCTTGTTGTAAATATACCAGGATACTAAAGTACTTTATGAGTCACCAAGAGAAGATTCCACTATGTCCAGCAGAGGCGTAGTTATATGATTATAATGTGATGTAATATAATATCATGTAATACAATGAATGTTATGTAATAATAAAGATGATATATAATATAGATGTGTATTATTATTGTTGAAAATCTGTTGGAAACCTTATACGGTATGCCCTTATAAGTAACCAGAATATTGTGTTAAATGACTGTATCATGTAGGAGAAATTCTTGTATACAAGTGCTAAAGAGAAACTGAAGTTATTGAAGGGTCTGTAATAAAGAATTGTGAAACACCAGTCAGATAGAATATATGTATCCCTGTGTGCACTGCAGTGTTATTTAGAATAGCCAAGATCTGGAAACAGCCCAAGTGCCTCTCAGTAGATGAGTGGATCAAAAAGATGTGGTACATTAGAACACTATGACAAACTATGACACTGAAAAAGGAAGAAATTCTTACCCTTTGGAGCAGCATGGATGAACCTGGAGATTATTATGCTAAGTGAAATGAGTCAGAGAAAGATGAATACTATAGGATCTCACTCATATGTGGAGTCTAATGAACAAAATAAACTGATGAAGAAAATCAAACCAGAAACATGAATGCATGGAACAGACTGACAGATCACAGAGGGCAGGGAGATGGAGGGACTGGAACAGATTAGCCAAAAAACATGTCTATATGCATAGCCCATGGACAACAATGTGGTGAAGGTCAGCAGGGGATGCTGGGTGGAGAGGGCAAAGTAGGGAGAAATGGGGGGTACTTGTGATAGTGTGAACAATTAAAAAAGAATACAAAACAAAAAGGTTTGGGGAACTTTAAATGTTGAAAGGTTGGTAGAGAAAGATTGAAGAGGTCATTAATTATGAGATCAATGAATTCTGGGAATCCAATGTATGGTATGGGGACTATATTAACAAGTATGCATTATATACTTGAAATTTGCTAAGTGAGTAGATATTTAATGTTTTCACTACACATATGCACACATAATGATAACTGTGTGATGTGAAGAATGTGTTGAACTTTATTGTAATTATTTCACAATATATACATATGAGATCTGTCTGGAAAAAGTCCAGCCATTATTAATATAAAGAGAACAGTTTGCATAACATCGATGTACCTGGCAGCCAAGGAGAGTGGACTAGAGTGTGCAGGCATGAAAAATGACTACTTCATTGTTCTAGTCAGTGGGGACAGTAGACTCTGTTGAGTGAGCTTGTGTACTGTGTGGCAGTCACATACAATGACTGAGTGAGTATAGCAATGAGTCTATGTCAAATTTTGCATTAAGCTTGAACATTCCTCTATGAAAACTATTTGGATGATTCAGAAGGCTTTTGGAGATTATGCAAGGAGTGCAACACAAATAAAAGTGTGGCACAAGTGCTTCAAAGATGGTCAAGAATCTGTTGAAAGTGATGCATGTTCTGGAAGGCCTGTAACAAACAGAATACCTGAGAATGTTGAATGTGTATGGGCTGCAATCAACTAAGACTTCCAGCTTTTCCCAAAACTAAAATTACCTTTGAAAAGGAAGAGATTTCAGACCATCAATGAGATTCAGTAAAATACAATGGGGTGGCTGATGGTGATTCCAACAACAAGTTTTACTCAGTGTTTGAACAGTGGAAGAGATGCTGGGAGAACTGTGTGAGGTCCTAAGGTGCCTACTTGGAAGGGGACTGAGACATCATTGCCCTATGTACAATGTTTCTTTTATCTTGTATTTTTTTCAATAAATATCTTTATTGTCCATATTACATGGCTGGATACTTTCTGGACAGACCTCATCATCTATTGAATCATCATCCTGTACATTTAAATTTACATATGTTGTTTTTCAATTGTGTCTCAATAAAGCTGGACAAAACTAAAATTAAAAAAGAATAATCTCCTTTTTACATAGACTTAAAATCACTTTGTTTTTCAATTGGCATTTGTCTTTTAAAAGTTGGTTTGTGGTTCAATGACAATGCAATAATACTTTCTTTGTGAATCCATCTGTGTGACCTTGGCCAAAACAGACTATGAACAACATAGAGCACACACACTTGCTTCTTTCAAATGGCTTTCGATCCTGGTGGCAGTGTGATATGGATGGCATTCAGAAATAACTGTTGTTATTCCATACAGTGGTGAGCCAGTCCCCAGTGACTCTAAAGGCTGAATGTTTTGATTCTGCTACCAAATGATACAATATACAAACTCAGTCTAATCCAAGTAGGCATTCATCCTCTCATTAATTAACACATGCAGTTAGTTATTTAAGGGGGTTAAACAGCACTGTATAGCTGCTATAGGGCATCTAAAGTTTAGTCCAATATAGCTCTCTACACTAAGGATCTTGTTATGATATTCTTGCATCTCTTCTTCTGCCCATCTCTGAACATTCCTCAAATTTCTTCTTGGAACACCCTATTAGGCTTAGATCTGCTTCCAGTGACTGGCCACGGCTTAGAAAAATTAATCTCTTGCTTGCCAAGATCCCCATACAGACTCTGCCAAGTCAAATTCAGTGCTAAAGGGAATGTGTGTTTTGTCTGATCAGCACTGATTTCTGAGTTGGAGTCTGGAAAAAGAAAACATGGATTTTGTCAGTATCTATAGAGCCAGGAAAAGTATCCTGATTGCAATCTGTCCTAATTACAGCTGTGCTGGTACAAAGTGTGGCACTCAGAACATCTACTGTGGTCTCATGACAACAAAATTCAATTTCTGCATGTAGAAAAAAGCCATTTAAATAGATTAGCTGTACAACTTGTATTCAATTCTTGAGTTGGAAGTGACTTTATCTTTGATAACTTTGCCTTCCTTGTGAGAATCCTGCCTCTACTATCCACCCAGAATGTCAGATTCCTCCCAATCCCCATGGTGATCTTTAAATATCTACCTTGAACTCACGATGATGATTGGATTCAACAGTGTAATTGCATATGCCTGACTTTTCCACTCTGTCAACAGCCTCTTTCCTGGAGTATCTCCCAGTGTGCGTGTCATATCCTGTTAGGTAGATTTTGAATGTATAGGACTGCATCTCATAGTTTTATGAGCAAAGATCATATTTAACTTTGTCATTTTCAGAACTTAACACTTTATTAGTGTTTCAAAAGGATGAAATGATTCCTTAACATATGTAAATATCGGGCATTTATAAACTTTAAAATACTTAAGTCTGTTATCTTCTGCAATTTCTACAATTACCTGGTGAAATGCAGCAATCCCTCTTTGACAAATGAGGAAATAGAGGCAAAAAGGCTAAGTGGCTTCAATGATGTCATACAGATAATGACAGAACTAGACTTAGGATCAAGTTTCTCTGACTGCTAGTCTCACACTGTTTTGGTTATATATTGTCTAGTCACATCCATGTTCTCTGAAAGCTAGTCCCACCAGAAATCTCAATTTAATTAGATATTTTATCCTTTGAAATTGTGCAATGTGGCTAGCATTTCCAAAATCATGCTGAGTGGAAGCAGTGAACATGGGCTGGGTTGCTCGAAGTAGCAAAAAGATATAAGGATAAAATCAACAGATTTTATTTAAAAAATGACTCTTTGAGAGAGGATAGTGCAACCTCAAATCCACCTTGACACCAAGTACTGTTGAAACTCAGTCTTCATCACAGGACCACTCGGTGCCTTCCTTACAGCCACTCCAGCTCATTTTTACAGCAGAGTTCAAATAGTGAGACTCTGTCCCAGAGCTTTATTGGGCTTTCTGCCATATCTATGGATCTATGATGGTGACTTTAATTTTAGAATGTGGAAGGGATCTTAGGAAGGATCATGAATCACATTTCACAAATGAGGACAGAGGATGTGAACTTAAATGACCTGTCCTATCAGGGCTACAGAGCCACTTAGGCGTCTTTATTCATTAACTGATTCACTCAAAAAACATTTGTTTGAAAACTTACTTTTTTCTCTGAGTTACTCTGGGTACTGAAAATACAGCAGTGGAAAAAAAGACAAACAATTATTGCTTCAATAGAGTTTATATTCTAGTGAAGGAAAGCAAATAATAACTAAAAATAAAAAAGTAAATTATAGAGTATATCAAATTGTGACAACACATAAGAGAAAAATAAAGCAGGCATCTTTAGTCTGTTTGGATTGCTATAACAAATACAATGGACTGGGTAACTTAAAAATAACAGAATTATATGTCTCACAGTTCTCATGGCTGAAAGTCCAAGATCAAAATTCCAGCATGGTCACCTTCTGGTGAAGACCCTCCTTTTGGTTCATAGTTGGTGCCTTCTCATTGTGTCTTCACATGGAAGGGGCCAGGGACTCTATTTTTATGACTACTAATGCCATTCATGAGGGCTCTCCATCATGATCCAAGCACCTCCCAAAAGCTTCACCTTTTTATGTCATCACATTGGGCATTAGAATTTTAGCATATGGATTTGGGCAGCTGGACTGGCATGGGCAGGGGCTGGGGAACACAAAGATATTCATACCAAAGCAGCAGAAAAGGAAGGTAAGAAGTAGTCCTGGGAGCACTGGGTAAATTTTAAGTAAGGTTGTCAGGAAGGTAGGTATTCATTGACAAGATGATGTTTTTCAGCAACAAGATAATTGGGGTGAAGGGGTAAATAATAAGAGTATCTGGGGAAATCCTATTCAAAAACCCTATAGGCAGGAACATGATGATCTCTTTGGGAGGCCAGGAAAAGGAAGCTGGGGCAGAATGAGCAAGATGCAGAGCAGTGGGATGAGAGACCTCAGAGGTTCTGGAGAACCAGATCTATGCAAGGCTTGGGAGCCATGGCAAAGACTTCGGTTTTACCCTGAGTGAGGGGAGTGGATATTGGAGAATTTTTAGCAGTGTGGTAGCATCTTTCTGCCTTGGTTTTAAATGGATTACCATGGGTTTTTGTGTTGAAAATGAATGAGAGTGAGGCCAGGTTAGAGCCCGGGAAACCAATTGTTACGAGACTGTTGAAATTGTCCAGGCAAGAAAAGACGGTGGCTCAAACCAGATGGGAATGGCAGAACTAGTAAAAAAGAGGCTGGATTATGAATGCATTTTGAAGGGGGAGCCAAGAGGATTTACTGAAGGATTGGATTTGGGTTTAAAAGGAGAAGAAAATTAAAGATGATTTTGAGGTTTTTGGCCAGGGTATTTGGAAAGATAGGGTTGCACTTAACTAAGATGACAAAGGCTACAAGAGGACCAGGTTTGGAGGGAGACGAACAGTTTAGTTTTAGAAATGTTTTGTTTGAAATGTCTATTAGCTATCTGAGCAGTGATTTCAAACAGGCAATTGAATATAAATCTAGAATTTAGGTAAGGGAATTGGACTAGATAATTTAATGGTTATCAGAGTATTGATTATAATTTAAGCCATGAGAACACCAGGGGAGTGAATGGAGACACAGAAATAAGAGAGCTCCAAGGGTTAATTAGGCCCTTGGGTACATTTAGTGTTGACAGTTTGGCCTAGAACTCAGTCTTCTGATGTCCTTACTGATGTGCATACTGGAATATTGGTTTAAGGCTCATAACTGGTTTAACTCTAGTGTGGGCTACTAAAGACAGCATTTTATAATGGTGTCTTAAGAATTCTAAGTTTAGAATAAAAGAAGCTTACCTTCAATTGCAGATATATTGGGGTGTGTTCATATTCATGAGAGAAGATGAGGGCAGCATATCACAAACCTGCCTCCACACCCAGCTTCCTGGATATGATGTCAGCTTGTCCCTTAGTATTTTTTGGCACTTTCTCCATGCAGACTATAGCGTTTTGAACAATTAGCCTCCAACAGACTAAGTACTGACCATGTCTTGGATTCCTACATCTATGTAAATGTAGTACTTTTAGGACTTTAGAGTTTTAAGATAACTTTGATTTCTTTTTCCTTGTTGAATGAGAAAATTTTTCTGAAAGTAAGTTTAAAGGTGGACAAATTCACATCAGCTTTTTATCCCTATTTCTTAGTCACTGGTTCGTAGATTTCAGACTATATAAGTATCAAAAAGTGCTTTTTAAAATGGGGATTCTCTAGTCTTTGTTTTAAAAAAATGTATTTTATTGATTGTATTATTACAGTTGTCCCATTTTTTTCCTCCTCTTTATTCCCCTCTTCCCAGCAAACCCCCTCCCACGAGCATTCTCTCACCTTAGTCCATGTCCATGGATCATACATATAAGTTCTTTGGCTTCTCCATTTCCAATAATATTCTTAACCTCCCCCTGTCTATTTTCAACCTACCATTTATGATTCTTATTCCCTGTACTTTTCCCCCCATTCTCCCCTCTGCTCCTCCCCACTGGTAACCTTTCATGTGATCTCCATTTCTGTGATTCTGTTCCTGTTCTAGTCGTTTGCTTAGTTTGTTTTTGTTTTTATTTATTTTTTTTTAGGTTTAGTTGTTGATACTTGTGAATTTGTTGTCATTTTACTGTTCATACTTTTGATCATCTTCTTTTTCTTAGATAAGTCCTTTTAACATTTCATATAATAAGGGCTTGATGATGATGAACTCCTTTAAATTGTCCTTATCTGGGAGCACTTGATCTACCCTCCCATTCTAAATGATAGCTTTGCTGAATAGAGTAACCTTGAACGTAGGTCCTTGCCTTTCACGACTTTAACTTCTTTCCAGCCCCTTCCTGCCTGCAAGGTTGATGGGAAACCCTTAAGAGGTAACTGTAACCTTTTCTTTTATTTCTTTTAAGATTCTCTCCTTATCTTCAATCTTGGCTAATGTAATTATGATGTGCTTGGTGTGTGCTTCCCTGGGTCCAACTTCTTTGGGATTCTCTGAGCTTCCTGGAATTCCTTGAAGTCTATTTCCTTTGCCAGATTGGGGAAGTTCTTCTTCATCATTTGTTCAAATAAATTTACCTTTTCTTGCTCTTCCTCTTTTCCTTCTGGCACTCCTATGATTTGGATGTTGTAGCATTTAAAGTTTTCCCTCAGGTTCCTAAGACTCTCCTCATTTTTCTGAATTCTTGTTTCTTCATTCTGTTCTGGTTGAATGTTTATTTCTTCCTTCTGGTTCAAACCATTGATATGAGTCCTAGTTTCCTTCCTGTCACTGCTGGTTCCCTGTATATTTTCCTTTATTTCACTTTTCATACCCTTCACTTTTTCCTCTATTTTGTGACCATACTCAACCATTTCTGTGAGCATCCTGATTACCAGTGTTTTGAACTCTGCATCTGATACATCGACTATATCTTCATCACTTAGTTCTATTTTTGGAGCTTTGATGTTTCATTTGGGCCATTTTTAAAAATCAATTTTTAAAGATTTATTTACTTATTTTTAGAGAGAGGGCAAAGGAGAGAGAAAGAGAGGGAGAGGGACATCAATGTGTGGTTGCCCCTCATACACCCTCCACTGGGAACTTGGCCCAAAACCCAAGCTTGTGTCCTGGCTGGTAATTGAACCAGTGACACTTTGCTTCACAATCCGGCACTCAATCCACTGAGCCACACCAGCCAGGGCCCCCCCCTTTTTTTTTTTTGTCTCAGCATGCCTGTTGTGTACTAGGAGGTAGAACCTTAGGTACTTGCCAAGGCAGAGCAACCCACTTTGGTGCATTGTGTTGCTGTATGTGGGGGAGGGGTCTGAGAGGGAACAATGCTGCTTTCTCAGCTCTCACTTGGCTTTGAGTCACTTCCCCCTCTACCCACAAGCAAATTGGGCCCTTCTGGTGCTGATTCCCAGGTGGTGGGTTTGTGTACATTCCAGGACCCAGAGGGTCTCTCCAACGAAATGTCCTGTGAGGCTGGGAGTTTCTCCTGCTGCCTCAACCCCCACAGGTTTTTCCATTCAGAGCTTTTGAAGCTTTATTTCCCTACACTGGAACCCTGGGTCGTGCTGTCTCACTCCCCAGCTATTCCTCCTGGTTTATCCACATGCAAATGTGAGACCGCCGGGTCCACCAGCCTCCTTTGCCCAGTTCTGCCAGCTGCTGCCTCATTTGCCCCGGTCCTCCAGACACTGCCTTGTCATGAGTCCTCTCTTCCCTGGCTGCCGGTCTCCACCCCTCTAACCAGTCTGGATGAATGTAGTTCAATTTTCTGGGAGTCCTTGCTATTCTTTACTTTTAAATTTGTTGCCATCCTCCCTTGGATGTGCAAGCAGGCAAAGTGCATCCTCCTATGCCTCCATCTTGGCCGGAAGTCTTGGATTCTCTGGTCTTATCTCCAGAGATTCAGATATATTTGGTTTGGAGTGAAACCCATGACTTTGCACAGCAGGTGATTTTGATGCTGATTCTGAATCAACAAAAGATACATAATTTTAGACACTGGATAAATGAATCTAAGACAATGTTTTTGATAGAAGAAGAAAATTTGTAGCTTTTGGGGGGAAGTTTATGAATGGATTAAGATATTGAAAAAAGTCCTGAAAGTAGATTGTTTTAAGTCAAACAAAGTGTACATTATAGAAGAGAGAATATGAATCCATTTAAGAGATTTAAAAAAAATAACTAGCTTTAGCAAGTCATAGGAAACCTCCTTGTGAATAAATGTGTATTTTTTCATTGAAATAGAAAAAAGAACAAGAGTTTGAGGTGGCACAGATTTCTTCTCTGGGAATTATGGTTTTGCTACTTAACTTCTAAAACCATGGTGAATTATTTTTAAAAACAAAGCAGGGAATGTATAAACAAGTAACCTCTTAGGTCTCTACCAACTTGAAGGTTCTTTGACTATTTTTAATGTACTCAAAAGGGAGAGAACTGGCTTATGTTTTCTTTTATATTTTTAAGATTTTATTTATTTTAGAGAGATAGAGGGAGAGAAACATTGATCAGTTGCTTTTCTTGTATGTCTTCAACGAGGGACCTGGACTGCAACCCAGGCATGTGCCCTGACCGGAATTGAACCCATGACCTTTTGGTTTTCGGGACAATGCCCAACCCACTGAGCCACACCAATCAGGGATGGCTTATATTTTCATCATGATTTTTCCTACTTCTTTCAACCCAGAGACTTCCTGGTGGGGTTGAGCAATTTGAAACCCTTTCCACACACGCTGGTAAAATTTTTCTTCCTACTGTGGACAATACAAGGGTGAACCAGTGTTGATGTGACTAGGATAGATATTAACTTTGAACAAGACATTTAAACCAAATGAATAACAACAAGACCTATGGTCATATGAAAGGTCTATACTAGATGATTTCTAAGCTCTTTCTCTAATTTTAACTTTTCTAAGTTCTAAAACTCTATGAGTTCACACAGAGTTCTTATTCACCCCTGTGAAAAATTGTGTCTTATTTGCTGGAAAATTCACAGAATTATATCTCTGTTCCTCATTCGCTGAGTAAATTCAGGGGCAACCCATCATGCAAAATAACTGCAACTCTTTATTCCATTTTTAAATGATTTATAGATATCAAACACTTAATTCTACCAATGCCTCATTATAATCAAGGAAACCTGTTACAGCAGTTTGCAAAAAGGAAGGTTTTAATTTGCATGTAATATGCTTTTCAAAATTCATTTCAAAATGTACTCACTGTCTTGTTTTGAATTCTCAGTGTCATTTTTCCCCCTCTGGGTGTTCTGTACATAATGATTTGTCAGTCTATGGCATCGTATAGGTACATCTCTGTCAAAATTTCAGAAGCACATTAGCAGTGGTAAAACAAAGCCCTCAGAGGTAGGCATATTTTACTGTAAGATAACATTCCTCTTTTTAGGCATTGTTTGCCATGTGTCTTTGAATACCTATGAATTGTATTATCTCATTGTAGCAGAAGGCTTAGTGTTTTCTAATGTAATTATGTGATGAAAGAAAGTATTATTTAGAATAAACTATACTGTGGTGCTCGTGTTTTTAAATGACAGTTTAATAACAATAAAATAGGTAACTATGTATAGGTAACATACTGAGAGAATAATATAAAGCTACATCTAACTTTTGGTGATGAGGACTTTCTTAAATAAGTCTCTGTAATGATTTAATGGGGTAATCTTTTTGTTTGTGACTTACAGTGAATGTTATTATTTACTTATTTATTTATTTATTAAGATATTTATTTATTTATTTTCTTGTTTGTTTGTTTAAAGAGAGGCGAAGGGAGGGAGAAAGAGAGGGAGAGAAACATCGATATTAGAAATGACTGGGAGTGAAGGGGTCCACAGCCTGTAACCCCAGACCTTGGTTAAGTGCGCCCCTGATTTAAATGAGGAAAAGGGAGGTCAGTCTGGTAGAGGAAGATGGCGTCAGGATAGGAGGAAGCAGATTCCACTTTGCCCGACACATGGGAGAGAATCCTAGCCATCTACGGAGTAAAAGAGCAAACAACCTACAGTACCTCAACATATAAAAATAAGAGACCAAAAATTGTAGTGGAACCAAAAAACCAGACAGTAAGGAGAGTGCTTCAGGACAATATGGTCCCAGGGACCAGCACAGGGTCCAGGGGGGCTGCAGCCCCAGGCCCAGCACCTCCTGCCAGGCTAGCCACAGAGTCCTTGGGAGAGAACCGGGGCAACTGCTCCCTCCCCAGCCAAACAAGGTCAGATCGGCACAGGAAGAAACCTGGTTGCTAGCAAACACACAGGAGCTGTGAGCACCCTCGGAGTCTGTGGACACTGGCAGAGTTGAGAGTCCCGTGATTGGCCCTGAATCCCATGGTCACTGGTCTGGCCAGAGAATTGGGCTGTAGGAGAGGCCAGGCCACTGCACGGAGTGGCAGGCTTAAGTAGGAGGAATTACTCAAAAAGAAAAAGTGAAAAGACAGACACTGTTTTGGGAATTCTCCTACAGCAATCCTTCCAGCCTCCCTGCCACACAGCCAGGCAGCTATCCCGAGGTTGCACGGAAGGTTGTGCTTGTGCGGAAGACCCTGCGCACCCCATAGCACTGGGAAGGGTGAGGCAGCCTGGCTGACAGCACGCCCACATGCAAGTGCACCCCCACACAGCAGCCCACAGCAGTAACCCTGGGGAAAGTCCTGGATCCCCACACCCAAGGCGCAGGCAGGGGAGAGGTGCCTGGATAGCTCCCCAGACAGTGTGCTGGGCTGACTGAGTACAGATCAGGAAGGAAGAAAAGCCATACCAATCAGCCCTCAGCCTGCTGCAGCCAGCAAGACCAGAAAAACTGGTTTGGCCACTTTGAAACCAAGAGGGTTTTTAATTTTATTCTATTTTTATTTTTTAATTTTTATTATTTTTTCTCTTTCAATTCCTTATTCCTCCTTTCTTGTTTTATTCCTTCTGCCTTTCTTGCCTCCAATTTTGTCTCTTTTTCCTTCCTTTGTCTGCCTTCCTTTTTTTTAAAGTACAAGTAAGACAAAAAAAAAAAAAGAAACAAAGCAAAATAAAACCCAGAGTTGGACCCAAACAAGGGGCATCACAACAGCTGCAACAGTGAGGCAAATTTCACTCTGCTATTACAGAAAATCTGCAAGTTATTGTATATTTGTATTATTATTATTTTTCCATTATTTTTATATATTTTATTTTAATAGTATTTTTGTATTCCTCTTCTTTCTGTATAGTCTGCTTTTCTAGGCTGGTTATATTGTATCATTTGGCAGGTTTCCCCTGATATCTCTTTCATAGTTTATTGTTAATTTACTGTCCTTCACTTCACTTCACTTGTGTCCCATTAGCACACTACTTAAGGTCCTATACTCCCTATTTTTGTTATCTAGATCACATAGATTCTGTCATATGATTGTTGCTCTAAGATTATTGTAAATAATAGCTGTTCCATACAATTGTAAATACTTCACAACACCCCTCCCAGATCTTAGCCCACTTCACAGTTTCCTGAACTCTATTACTGCAGTGCTTAATTTTATTCTCTCACATACTACACCTATTTACTATCCTTTACTCTCACCTTACCTCAGAATCTGACTTCCCACAACCTCACAGGTTCCTAGATCCAACTCACAATCCTTCCTTTTCAACGAGAGTCTTATCTTCTTTTCATCCTTTCTAAGAAGTGGCTAGTTGGGTGAAAGATCACGGTTAACACTATACATAGCCAAAGGATATCCTATCTCTTTGCTACTGGCTGCTACTATAAATATCATAGAATACTCTCTTGCTGTCTTAGACAATTTTGCCTTCCCCCTCCAACTGATCACAAAAAAGAGTAGGTGGAAGCTGTTAACACCAGGATACCCACTGGAAGACGAAACCCAGCAACAAAGGAACCACTAACAGATGACAACAGAAGAAGGTGAAGGAGGGAGTGGAAACCATACAAACCTCAATCCAGGACCTATCTGGAAATACAGCTAAACAGTGGAGACAGTACCCAGCACAAACAACTGAACAAGAGCAAGAAAGAATCTTCAAAACCTTGTACACACAAAAGAACCAGCTTCAACACAACCTGCCCTCACCAGCACAATAAAATACAAGAGGTGGTGGACAGAGTGACCCTCATTTAACCAGCTGGTGGGAAGGACCCACCAAAGAAAGACCCCACAACAATAAAAACCCAAAGACAAACACAGAGCCAACTTAAACAACAGCCAAAGACCAGTGAACTTGGGAGATCACTGTACCACTAAGACTGTACCACTGAATCACACAGATATTCTACTACAGAAGTTCACACCATAAACCCACGGAGCCAGAATAGATCAATTTAAAAAGCTGAGGCTAACAAGAAGAATTTCACAAACAATGGGAAGACAAAGAAACAATCCGCAAATGAAAGGAGAGGAAGAAGCCTCAGAAAGAATGCTAAATGAAATAGAGGCAACTCAACTATCAGATATTGACTTCAAAGCAATGATTATTAGGAAGCTCAATGAGCTCACAATGAACTACCAGAAATTACAGGGAAGCTACAATGAGCTCACAGCAAACTACATCAACATGAAAAAGGAAATAGAAACTATCAACAAGGGCCAAGAGGAAATGAAGAATACAATTTCTGAACTGAAGAACACAGTAGAAGGAATGAAAAGCAGGATCAATGAAGCAGAAGATTGGATCAGTGAATTGGAGGACAAAGTTGGAAAAAAAAAAACATGCAGAAAGAGCAAAAAAAGGAAAAGAGGCTCAGAAAGAATGAAGAAGGATTAAGAGAAATGCAAGGCAATATGAAAAGTAATAATATCCGTATAATAGGGATACCAGAATGAGAAGAAGAGCAAAGTGATAGAAAACCTATTTGAAAAAGTAATGATGGAAAACTTCCCTAATTTGATGAGAAAAAAAGTCACATAAATCAGGGAAACACAGAGAGTTCCAATCAAGAGGAACCCAAAGAGGCCCACCTCAAGACACATCATAATTAAAATGGCGAAATGCCAAGACAAAGAGAGAATCTTAAAAGCAACAAGGGAAAAATAGGAAGTAACATACAAAGGAGCCCCAATAAGGTTAGCAGCTGACTTCTCAGTGGAAATGCACCAAGCCAGAAGACAATGGCAAGATATATTCCAAGTAATGAGAACCAGAGGCCTACAACCAAGGCTACTTTAACCAGCAAGGCTCTCAATCAAGATAGAAGGCCAAATAAGGAGCTTTCCAGATAAAAAAAAAGTCTAAAAGAATACAACTCCACCAAATCAGCTCTGCAAGAGATGCTAAAGGGACTGCTTTAAGGAAATGAAGGAAAAGAGAGAGAGAGAGGGACACAGGTACAAAAATGGCAAAGAATAAGTACTTATCAATAATAACCTTAAATGTAAATGGATTAAATGCTCCAATCTAAAAACATAGAATAGCTGAATGGACAAGAAAGCATGACCCACACATATGCTGCCTACAAGAGAACCACCTCAGGACAAAAGATAAACACAGACTGAAAGTGAAGGGCTGGAAACAAATTTTCCAAGCAAATGGGCAGAAAAAAAAGCTGGGGTAGCAATATTCATATCAGACAAAATAGGGCCATAAAGACTTCCAAAAAAGGGCCATAAAGAGAGACCCAGAAGGTCGCTACATAATACTCAAGGGAAGAATCCACCAAAAAGACATAAAAATGGTAAATATATGTGCACCCAACATAGGAGCACCCAAATACATAAAATCTTAGAGGACTTCAAGAAAGATATTGACAGCAATACAATTATAGTAGGGGATTTTAACACCCCACTGTCAAAAATGGACAGATCTTCCAAACAAAATATCAACAAAGATATTGTGGCATTGAACAATGCCCTAGATGAAATGGACTTAACTGATACATATAGGGAGTACTTCATCCTAAAGAAGCTAAATACACATTCTTTTCAAATGCACATAGAACAGTTTCAAAGACAGATCACATGATAGGACACAAAGCAAGTCTCAACAAGGTCAAGAAAATTTGAATCATACCAAGCATTTTCTCTGACCATAAGGGACTGAAACTAGAAACCAACCCCGAGGGAAAAAAACCCAAAACACTCAAACTCATGGAGATTAAATAGCATACTATTAAACAATGAATGGGTCAAGAATGAAATTAGGGAAGAAATCAAAAAGTTCCTGGAAACAAATGAAAATGAACTCACAACAACTTAGAACTCATGGGACACAGCCAAGGCAGTCCTAAGAGGGAAGTTCACAGTGAAACAGGCCTACCTAAAAAAGATAGAAACATTTCAAACAAACAACCTAACCCTATGCCTACAAGAACTTTAGGAACAACAACAAAGACAGCCCAGAGCAAGCAGAAGGAAGGAAATAACCAAGATCAGAGCAGAATTAAATGACATAGAGACAAAAGCACAATTCTAAGGATCAATGAATCCAGGGGCTGACTCTTTGAAAACATAAACAAAATCGACAATCCTTTAAGCAGGCTCATCAAGAAAAAAAGAGAGAGGATCCAAATAAATACAATCAGAAATGAAAGAGGAGAGATTACAAGTGATACCACAGAAATACAAAGGATTGTAAGAAATTGCTATGAAGAACTGTACACCAAGAAATTGGAAAACCTAGGTGAAATGGACAAATTTCTAGAAAAATATAATCTTCCAAAACTCAATGAAGAAGAGACAGAAGGCCTAAACAAACCAATAACAGCAAATAACATCGAATCAGTAATCAAAAAACTCCGAACACACAAAAGCCCTGAACCAGTTGGTTTCACAGGAGAATTCTACAAAGCATTTAAGGAAGAGCTAACCCCTATCCTGCATAGACTATTCCAAAAAGTTCAGAATGACAGAAGACTCCCAAACTCTTTTAATGGAGCCAGCATCATCCTAATCCCCAAACCAGATAAGCATACAACAAAGAAAAAAAACCTTCAGGCCAATATCACTAATGAACATAGATGCTAAAATCCTGAACAAAATACTGGCAAACCGCATCCAACAATACATTAAAAAGATCAGAAACTGTGATCAAGTGGGATTCATCCCAGGGATGCAAGGATGGTTCAATATTCACAAATCAGTAAATGTAATACATCACATAAACAAAAGTAAAGACAAAGATCACATGATCATAGCAATAAATGTGGAAAATAGCATTTGATAAAGTACAGCACCCATTTATGTTAAAAACACTCAGCAAAGTAGGTATAGAGGGAGAATTCCTCAACATAATAAAGGCCATATATGAGAGACCTACAGCAAACATCATACTCAATGGGCAAAAACTAAAATCTTTTCCACTAAGATCGGGAATAAGACAAGGTTGTCCACTTTCACCACTTTTATTCAATATAGTATTGGAAGTTTTAGCCACAGCAATCAGACAAGAAAAGGAAATAAAAGGCATACAAATCAGAAAGGAGGAAACAAAAGTCTCATTGTTTGCAGATGACATGATAGTGTATGTAGAAAATCCTATAGACTCCACCCAAAAACTGCTTGACCTAATAAATGAATTTGGCAAAACAGAGGGATATAAACTCAATATCTAGGAATCAAAGGCATTTTTGTATGCTAACAATGAAACAGCAGAAGCAGAAATCAAGAAAAAAATCCCATTTGACATAGCAAAAAGAAAATAAAATACCTATGAATAAATCTAACCAAGGAGGTAAAAGACCTGTATGCAGAAAACTGCACAACACTGAAGAAAGAAATTAAGGAACTCACAAACAAATGGAAACATATACCATGTTCATGAATCAGAAGAATTAACATCATCAAAATGTCCATACTACCCAAACCAATTTAAAGATTCAATGCAATACCTATTAAAGTACCAATGGCACAGACATAGAACAAACACTTCAAAAATTTATATGGAACCATAAGTGACCCCAAATAGCTGCTGAATTTTGAGAAAGAAAAGCAAACTAGGAGGGATCACAATACCTGATACTAAACTGGATTACTGGGCCACTGTAATCAAAACAGCCTGGTCCTGACATAAAAACTGGCATATAGACCAATGGAACAGAATAGAGAGCCCAGAAATAAACCCAAGTCTCTACAGTCTATTAATATTTGACAAAGGGGGCAGCAACATAAAATATGGTAACAATAGCTCTTCAATAAATGGTGTTGGGAGAACTGGACGGCTATGTGCAAAAAAATGAAACTCGAGCACCAACTTACATCATACACAAAAATAAATTTAAGGTGGATAAAAGGTTTAAATATAATCCATGACACTATTAGCCAAGTCCTACAGGAGAATATAGGCAGGAAAATCTCAGATGTTTCACACAGCAACATTTTTATTGATATGTCCCCCATAGCAAGGAACATAAAGGAAAGAATAAACAAATGGGATCTTATCAAAATAAAAAGCTTCTGCACAGCTAAAGGAAACAGTATCAAAATAAAAAGAGAATCAACTGTATGGGAAAACATATTTGCCAATGATACCTCAGACAAGGATTTAGTCTCCAAAATATATAAAGAACTTACACGACTCCACTCTAAGAAGACAAGCAACCCATTTTAAAAATGGGCAAAGGACTTGAACAGACACTTCTCCAAGGAGGACATACAGAGGATCCAGAAACACATGAAAAGATGCTCAATATTGCTAGCTATCAGAGAGATACAAATTAAAACTACAATGAGATACCCCTTCACACCAGTCAGAATGGCCATCATAAACAAAGCAACAAACAAGTGTTGGAGAGGTTGTGGAGAAAAAGGGACCCTAGTGCATGGTTGGGATTACAGACTGGGACAACCAGTATGAAAAACAGTATGGAATTTCCTCAGAATACTAAAAATGGATCTGCCTTTGGACCCAGCAGTTCCACTGCTAAGATTATATCCTGAAAAACCTGAAATACCAGTCCAAAAGAACTTATGCACCCCAATGTTCATAGTAGCACAATTTACAATAGCCAAGTGCTGGAAGCAACCTAGGTGCCCATCAGTAAATGAATAGATCAAAAAACTATGGTACATTTACACAATGAAATTCTGTGAAGCAGAAAGAAAGAAGGAGCTCCTACCCTTTGCAACAGCATAAATGGGACTGGAAAGAAGTATGCCAAGCAAAATAAGCCAGGTGGTGAAAGACAAATACCATATGATCTCATCTTTATCAGGAACCTGATCAACAAAACAAACAAACAAACAAGGAAAACATAACTGAAGACATTGAAATAGACAACAGGCTGACAGTGTTCAGAGAGGAGAGGGGAGGGAATTTCAGGGGAAAAGGGGAAGGGTTTACAGGAATAAGTATAAAGGACACATGGACAAAAACTAGGGGCAGGTGGAAATGGGAGGGAGGTGAGGAGGGCTGGGTGCATGGGCTGGGATGGGAGTAAAAGATAGAAAATTGTACTTGAACAATAATTAAAATAAAATTGAATAACATTTAAAAGAAAAAAAGAAATAACCGGGGACCAAACTGGCAATCCAGGCTTGTGCCCTGATCAGGAAATGAACCAGTGACCTTTTGTTTTGCAGGGTGACATCCAACCAACTGAGCCACACCAGTCAAGGATATGATTTATTTATTTATTAAAAAATCATTTTTGTATCAATTACAGTTGACATACAGTATCTTAGTTTCAGGTGTGCACCCTACTGATTAGGCATTAATTAACTCACTAAGTGATCATCCCAATAAATCTCGCACCCGTCTGACACCATACGTAGTTATTACAGTGTTATTGACTATACTCCCTATGCTGTACTTTGCATTTATGTGACTATTCTGTAACTATCAATTTGTACTTTTTAATCCCTTCACCTTTTTTACCCTCAAACCCCATTCCATCTGACAGTCATCTTTTCATCTGAGTTTTTTTCTGTTTGTTTATTTTGTTTTTGTTTTTGTTTTAGATTCAGTCATTGATAGGTATATATTTATTGCCATTTTATTGTTCAATTTTTTTTTCTTCTTAAAGACTACCCTTTTAACATTTCATGTAATAGTGGTTTGGTTAGGGTTAGGGTTAGGGTGATGAACTCCTTCAGATTTTTCTTATCTGGAAGCTCCTTATCTATCCTTCAATTCTAAATGATAGCTTTGCTGGGCTGAGTAATCTTGGTTGTAGGTTCTTGGCTTTCATCACTTTAAATATTTCTTGCCGATCCTTTCCGGCCTACAAAGTTTTTGTTGAGAAATCAGCTGACAATTGTATGGGAGCTCCCTTGAAGGTAACTGACTGCTTTTCTCTTGTTGCTTTTAAGATTCTCTCTTTGTCTTTAAACTTTTGCATTTTAATTATGATGTATCTTGGTGTGCACCTCTTTGCATCCATCTTGTTTGGAACTCTGTGCTTCCTGGACTTGTCTATTTCCTTCATCAGGTTAGGTAAGTTTTCTGACATTTTTTCAAATTGGTTTTCAATTTCTTGCTCTCTCTCTTCTCCTTTCAGCACCCCCATGAAGAAAATGTTGCTACACATGAAGTTGTCCCAGAGACTACTTACACTATCCTCTTTTAATTTTTTTCTTTTTTCTATTCTGATTACATGTTTTGTTGCTTCCTTATATTTCAAATTGCTTATTTGATTCTTGGTTTCATCTACTCTACTGTTGATTCCCTGTAAATTATTCTTAATTTCAGTTAGTGTATCCTTTATATCTGACTAGTCCTTTTTAATGGTGTTGATATTCTCACTAAATTCATTCAGCATTCTTATAACCCGTGTCTTGATCTCTGCATCTAGTAGATTGTTTGTTTCCTTTTTGTTTAATTCTGTTTCAGGTCTTTTTATGTTCTATTATTTGGGACATTTTTTCTCCTCATTTTTTCAACCTCTGTTTGTTATTATTTATTAGGTAGTGCTGCTACATCTCCCAGGCTTGGTAGAGTGTTCAGTGGCAAAGCCTCCTTGTTCACCTGAGCTGAGCTGAGCACTCTTGGCACTCCCCACTGCATGGGCAGTATACACCACCTTGTTGTAGTTGAGTCTTGATTGCTGTTGGCACATCAATGAGAAGAATTTACCTCCAGGCTGATCAGCTGCAAGACCTGGCTGTGACCATTGAAGACCAATCTTTGACCACTGTGGAGGATCATCTTTGCAGGGCCCCACCCCAAAGAGCAGGACTTACTTCAGTGTGGTGCTGGTTCCCTCTAAGCCCACCTCTTGAGTGTGTTGCTTGTCGAGGTGGCTGGGTCATGATGCTTCAATGTGATCTGAAGTTGACCACTGGGTGCTCTGGCTTTGAGACCTCCCAGAAAATGCACACCAAGGTCACACCACTGCTTGTGTTCTGCCCAGGGCTACCTGGCATGAGCTATAAAAGTGATCTTCAGATGGCTTCTACTTGTTCTGGGCTTAGAGGTGTCATGTGAGACCAAACTGTGAACCAAAGCTGCCTGCTCCTAAGTGCTGGGCTTGGGGTCACTTAGTAAGGGGTACAGGGCACACTAATGCTAGATGTTGCTTGTCTGAGAGATTTTAGGGAAGTCTGAAGCATGAGGCAAGACAGGCCATTTGTATGGAAAAGCCACTGGAAACTGCCTAAATGGGCTTGAAAGTTGGGAGGGGTCTCAGGTGTCCTGGTGAGGACAGGGCAAACAGTGATATCCCAGGTTGATTGAGACTCAGATACAGTGCCCACCGGCCAGCTCTGTTGGCGGGAGGGCTCAGCAAAGGAACAATGGACTCTGCCACCACTTTGGTCCAAGAGAAAGGTGCTCCCACCTCCTAGTTCTCACTCTGATGCTAGATAATTCAGTTCCTCCCCATATTTCCCTTTTTTTTTTTTCAAGCTGTTGCCTAAGCATTGAAGCTCATAAGAAGTGAGTCCGATGAATCTATGTGGGCTCTTTAAGAGTAACTGCCTGGGATTCCAGAAGCCCTTTGTCTCCCTCAGCCTCAATCCTTGCTGATTTCTGTAGCCAGAAGTTTTGGGGACTTCTCTTCCTGGCACTGGAACTCTGAGCTAGAGGACTTGGTTTGGGGCTGGGATGTTTCGCTCCATAGGGACAACTTCTGCAGCCAAGATATTCCTCCCAATTTTTATTGGCCACATGTGGGTGAGGGAACAGCCCAGTCCACATCTCTCCCCTCTTACCAGTCTTGATGTGCCTTCCTTTTTAATTCCCAGGTTGTTGGGCTTCCATTCAGCTAGATTTCAGGCAGTGCTGAATGATGGCTTTTCTGTAGTTTAGTTGTAATTTTGATGTGGGAGGAGGCAAGTACCCTGTACTGTATTTTACTGTGTAATGTGCGCTTTTTTGCCCAAATTTTTGAGGGAAAAATAAGAATGCACATTTCTGTGAGTATAATGATTACATACCATGGGTATAATAATGGATATAAAATCCCATATATAATGCACACAAAAACATGCACATTATATGCAGGAGCACATTATACCCAGCAAAATATGGTACCTATGCTGTCATCTTGACTGGAAGTCTCTAAATGGGATGATCTTAAATCAGCTTACTGGAGGCAAACCTTTTCCTTACAAGCTGTAGTAAGTCTAAATAAGACACTATAGTATTTCATTTCATTAAATTTTTAGGAACCCATCATCGTTTTCTTCCTCTAATTATAGCACTATTGTTTCCTTTTGAAAATTGCTTCTCATTTACTATTTCCATCTTGTTTGCCGTCAGCCAAAGTGCCTTTCCCTCACCTGGTTAAGGAATGAATACATGAACCAATTGGATGTTCTTTTCTAAGATTTGACTCTTAAAAGGAGTGATAGAAAGATAGAAAAAATAGATCCTATTCATTCCCATAGAAGAGAAGTGATAAAATCCTAACTGGTTCTGGAGCTTGCTTCTTGCTACAAATCCCTGCAGCTCTTAGCTTTTCAGTTTCTCCTGATAACAAGAAGTTGTACCCATTCTCAACTGTGTTTTTTTCCTAAAGGATTATACAGAATTTTAACATTTTCATCAGTATATTGATATAAAATATGTACTCCTTTCCAAGGATGTGTGTTTGTATGTTGCATGATTACTTGTGTGTTGGTATGCAAATACCAAGATTCCACCAGCATTTTTAAGAGATCTTGATCTTTCCTAATTAAGGGAAATGACTGGACTCGAAGCAGAGAATGGGTATGCTCAGTCTCCTTAAGCACTCTCTACAGTTCATTGGTGAGTTTATAAGCCCTATTTTAGTCAAAACCAAAAAGCTCTTTTAAAGCTGGGAGACATTGCTAAACTTATACTAATTTCATAACAAGTTTGTGCTTGATATCTGGAGAAAGAACTTAGCTAGTTAAGTTCTATTAACTACCATGAATTCCCTTCAAGGGAAAATTAGAAAGATTGTAGGAGCATAAAAGTAACAACATTTCTAGAATGCCCCCATTGACCATTTAAGAGACTCAAGAGAATCTAGAGAAAGATACTGTGGCCTAGATGTCTGAGGCCTGGAAGAACTGAGGTTTTGGACTTAGCTTTGTCCATCATTGGATGACCTTAGATATTTATTTTACCTTTTATGTTAATAATTTTCCCAATAGTAAAGTGAAAATAATTTCATTAACTCACAAGATTGCATAAAGATGAAATGAAATACCTTCCCCTTATGCTAAGTGAAACAAGTCAGACAAAGACAAATATTGTATGACCTCACTTACATGTGGAATCTAAAAATATTGAACTCACAGAAACGGGGAGTAGAATGGTGGTTGTCAGGGGCTCTGGGGTGGGGTAAATTGGGAGATGTTGATCAAAGGGTACAAATTTTCATGTGTGAGATGGATAACTTCTGGGGAGCTAATGCACAGTGTGGTGACTGAAGTTATCAATACTTTATGATATACTTGAAAGTTGCTATGAGAGTAGAGCCTTAATGTTCTCAGTGTAACAACAACAACAAGATAGTTATGGGATGAAGTATGTGTTAACTAACCTTATTGTACCAAATATTTTCCTATATATATATATGTATCAAGTCATTAGAGTGTACACCTCAAACTTATGCAGTGTTACATGCCAATTATATCTCAATAAATCTGGAAAAAACTGAGATGCCCTCCAAGTATTTTAATGGGAAATATACTTTAAAATAGAACTCCATAAAAATAAAATAAAAAATGACAAACAAAACAAATAGAAAATAACATAACCACCACATAGAAGGAATTATATAATTTGCACAAGAGACTCAAACTAAGTAAAAACACTGAAAAGCAGATTTAGAACAGTGCTAATCACAACTATACAAAATGTGAAGCTTAGTCAAAAGGTTATTTATGAGGTAAGCAATGAATTTTTTTTCAACAAGAAATGCCTTTTACAAGTGTGTAGTAAGTGGGTATTACTATCAACCACCTACTATTTCTCTTTTTAAATTTTTAAAATATATTTTATTGATTATGCTATTACAGTATTCCCATTTTCCCCCTTTTACTCCCCTCAACCCTGTGCAGCCCCTCCCACCTTCATTCCCTCCCTTTATTTCATGTCCATGGGTCGTACATATACATTTCCTATACTATTCTTAACTTCTCACTGTCTATTTTCTTTATTAAATATATTTTATTGATTATGCTATCACAGTTGTCCCATTCTCCCCCTTCACTCCCCTCCACCCTGCACACCCTCTGCCACCCACGTTCCGCCCCTTTAGTTCATGCCCATGTGTCATACTTATAAGTTCTTCAGCTTCTACATTTCCCATACTATTCTTACTCTCCCCCTGTCTATTTTCTATCTACCATCTATGCTACTTATTCTCTGTACCTTTTCCCCCTCTCTCGTCCTCCCACCCCCCTGTTGCTAACCCTCCATGTGTTCACCATGACTGTGGTTCTGTTCCTGTTCTAGTTGTTTGCTTAGTTTGTTTTTGTTTTGTTAGGTGTGGTTGTTAATGATTGCGAATTTGCTGTCATTTTACTGTATATGTTTTTTATCTTCTTTTTCTTAGATAAGTCCCTTTAACATTTCATATAATAAGGGCTTGGTGATGATGAACTTCTTTAACTTGACCTTATCTGAAAAGCACTTTATCTGCCCTTCCATTCTAAATGAAAGCTTTGCTGGATAGAGCAATCTTGGATCTAGGTCCTTTAGGACCTAGGATCTAGGATATTTTCTATCTTTAGAAAATATTAAGAGAGTTCTGTGTAAAGTGGGAATACACTTTTTTTCTGCTTAGCATCTCTGTGGTACTTTTGGTATAGTTTTGAGGAAAGAGACTATGGAGGTGGGGTGGGGGGAGAAGATGAGAATTATTAACTATAAAAATGATGTAATCCTAGAGCTCCTGGTGGTTATCTTTGCCACTTTGTTGAAAGAATCTGCCCAAAACAAAACAGAGGTAGAGTAAGTCAAACCCTTGAGGATTAATTTGAGTAATGATTTAGCTATATCTGATGTTCATTGTGTGAACTTCCCAGTTAGAAATCTAGACAAGTCTTGTTTGTTTCAGTTATTCCTGATAGGATTTCTGCTACTGAAACAGTTTCCTCATCAATACATTATGCTTCCTAGAGATCAGTGGGGAGGGAAATAGCTGTAATTTGGAAATAACTAGGCCTGTACTTTGGAAAAGAGGACCGTACCTGGGAAATCAATGTACTCAACAAAGAATGAGAGCACTTAGCAGCTGTATGGGGGTGGGGGGGGGCGCACAACAAAGCAAACAATAACAACAAAAAGGTGAAGAACTTAAGTCTCTAGGTGAACCTGCTTGGAGGTTGGGCAATTTGATGAAAACATTTATCATCCCAATTGATTTGTTTGATTTACCTAGCTATGTGAGTATCCTTTGCTTTGTTTCTTCCAACTACCGTAAATTGCTCATTCGGTAGAGGAAAATGTCAGGGTATTTCCTGATGGAGAGAGCAACTAGTAGGAAGTGAAGAGGGGTGTTATTATTACTCCCATTTTGGTTTGTGCTTTTGATGTACCCAGGAGACTGAAAGTTCCTTGAAAACATGGATTGTTTCATGTCTTTCTTGCTCATTCAGTACAGTGGGTCCTGAAATAATGTCTTTTTGTTTAATGGCATTTCATTATAATGTTAATGAGATTCTGTAGGAACTTAACTGTTGCTTTTACCAGTTAGCCTATGGTAAAATTGATTTTTGCTAAAAGTTGCAGAGCTTATTGATGATGTTAAGTGAGGACTTACTGTACACCCAATGCTTGGTAGAGTGCTAGATGAACATGGAACTTAATACATGTTTGTAGCAGGAACCAGTAATTTTATCTTAGGCTCAAAATCAGTTGACTTAGACCTGATGAAAATTGCTTGCTCAGAGGAGTAGCACAACAATGGAAGACTCAGAAAGGTAAGGGAACAAGTGTCAACTTATAGCCTAGAGTTATCATTTAGAGACTTGACCTACTCTGACATTGCTTAAAAAATTGTCTCTAGAGAGAAAAATTGCAATAATGTAATGTGCATCTGTCTTGTATGAAAATACATTATTGCACTGATTTTGTAACAAATGGTCTTTCTGATAGCCACAGTTTTTAATTTCCAAGCCATCACTTTGTGACTAACAATATTTTTGCCTTTTAAACTTCTAAATAATGTATCATGGGCATTCCATGAAAACGTAAACTTTGGAGGTCTGAGGAGAAGCAACATTACTTTACACTTTTTCTTAAATAAAAAGTTGTAAAGCATATTTAAAAATAATTGTGATAAGCCCTGGCTGGTGTAGCTCAGTGGATTGAGCGCGGGCTGTGAACCAGGCATCGCAGGTTCGATTCCCAGTCAGGGCACATGCCTAGGTTGCAGGCCATGTCTCCCAGCAACCACACATTGATGTTTCTCTCTTTCTCTCTCACTCTCCCTCCCTTCCCTCTCTAAAAATAAATAAATAAAATCTTTAAAAAATAATAATAATAATTGTGATAAGATCCTAAACACAGTTCTAGATTTGCTTATCTGATTGCTTGGGTTTATGAGCAGCTGGCCAGCTGTTCAAAATTAGACAATGGTTGGAAAACATGACATCATCATTTGAGACTGCTTTAAACAAAGTTGTAAAGCAGAAGAATTTCTAGATGGGGATGGTTGGGAGTCATTGAAAAAAGATCAAGGAAAAAGAAGTACAAATTGGTAATTACAAAATAGTCATGGGGATGTAAAGTACAGCATAAGGAAAATAGTAAAAAATATTGAAATAACTGTATATAGTGTCAGGTGTGTAGTAGACTTCTTGGGGGAATCTCTTTGTAAATAATGTAAGTGTCTAACCACTATGTTGTATACCTGAAACTAATGTAAAATAATACTGAATGTCAACTTAAATTGAACAATTTAAGAAAAGGAAATGAAACAAAGAGGGAAAATTTGATCTTCAGAAAATGTCAATTTCTCATTTCTAAACTGATCCCATTTTCAGTGCTTTCTTCTTCCCTCTAACTGACCCTATCTAAGGGATAATCAAAATACTAATCTGGTCACATCACCTTGATTGAAGCTGGACCAAAAGTTGTGGGTTATTGCCAAGCTGTTTGAAAGTGGCCTTTGCCTCCTTGTAGCTGTTAAAAAGGAACAATAGACTCAGGATGGAGTTACTTGTGGTAAGCCCCACCAAGACTTAATGCCTAACCTAATTTTAGTTCCAGTCTCTTCCAGGAGTGAAATTTTAAACCAATCAGCCTGGAATTTCTTAATCAACATTAGCAAGGTAATCTACTTGATAAGACTCCCTGCCTTCCCCTAAAGGAAGGTGACCTTGCCTGAAATAATCGACTCCTTCAACCTCCTCGTCCCACCTTCCTTTGCTTATAAAAACCTCCCGCTTTGTACCACTCCTCAGAACTCCCTTTTATTTGCTAGATGGGATGCTGCTTGATTCATGAATCATTCAATAAAGCCAATTAAATCTTCAGATTTACTTGGTTGAATTGTTGTTCTTTAATATAGTATAAAATCCAACTTCCTTAGGATACACAAATTTTGTATCTGTGATTTGTGACCTTTTCCAGCTCAGGAATTTGCCAATGTATTTGTTTCTTGTCTGATTCATTGTTATTTTTTTGTCCCACATTTTGTCAAGGAGGTTTTCTAAATAGCACACTACTTCTTCACCCAAGTTAGGGACAAATTCATGAATAAGACAAAAGTATAAGGCATATGGGGACTGTGATCTTTGTTACCAATAAAGCTGATATTTGAAAAATTTCCTGTTAGTGGACAAGTGGGCTTCATAATAGCAGTTTCCAGACACTCATACAACCAAGTCAGAGGTAGTGCTGAATTAGGGCAGGCCTGTAAACACTGGATCCCCATGTGCCCTGCGAGGTACTCTCCTCTACGCAGCCTATGTCCCAAGCAGAAAGGGAGAAGAAAGGGCCGGCCTACTTAAGCTCAGCATCTCTTTGCAAAATTTCCAGTCACATTAACTCATTCTTCCTCTGAGGATTGAATGAGTTGGGGGTAAAATGGAATGAGGAAGACCAGGATTGTTATACATATGGGGGGCCCTCCAAGTGGTATAAAACATACAGAGTGGAGAAGAGGCATCATTCCAGTAAGAAGGACTGACTTTTCAGCTTCACTTTTCTTATTTCCAAAGCACAGAGTTCTTTCAGTGAGGATTTATGAATGGTAAGAGTATTACCTTTATGTCTGAAAATATCTTTATTTTCTCTCACTTTTGGAAGTAGTTTGGTGGTTTTCAGAAGTTCCACAGATCTTCCTTAGTAAATGGTATGGTGGGAAAGCGAAGGAAAAGTGCTAACCCAGGTTCTGCCTTCCAGCTACAGCCATTCTGTCTTTATTTTCTACATATTGGGCTTTCGAATATTATTTTGAACAAAGATCTCATCAAAAGATAAAGTTTTAAAAATATTATTGTAGACTAACTTTTCTTAATAATAGCAAATACTTAAATAGCACTTATAAGCCAGGTACAATATTAAGTGATGTTTGTGTGTATGTGTGTATATATACAAACATGAATTTAATTCTCAAAACCGCCTTGTGAAATAGTTTAATGATATCCCCTTTTATAGATGAGATTAAAACACAGATAAGGTAAATATCTTTCCTGAAGCCCTGCAGCTTCTTAAGCATACTTGTTAAGGATACCTTGGTATCCTGTATTCGAAGAGCATGTTATAAACAGCTGCACCATTGTGAGGTCTAGAAAGTTAGAATGAATACTATGTCTAAATAATGGAAGGGGAGAAAAAAGAATCTAAATTTCCTTACTTTTTTTTTTTTTTTTTTTTTTTTAAATATTTTATTTATTTATTTTTAGAGAGGGAAGGGAGAGGGAGAGAGAGAGAGAGAAACATCAATGTGCGGTTGCTGGGGGCCGTGGCCTGCAACCCAGGCATGTGCCCTGACTGGGAATCGAACCTGCGATGCCTGGTTCGCAGCCCGCGCTCAATCCACTGAGCTACGCCAGCCAGGGCAATTTCCTTACTTTTTGAAAAGTCTTTTCTTACTCCAGCACACTTTTTTTTTTTTTTTTTTTCAGGGAGTCCACTTACTCTGTTCATAGGCAATGTTGACCCTGGCCAACATTGTTTTCACTACTGCTAATTTAGTGGAGATGACTCTAGACTTGGATTTTCAACATTTTACTTGATTTCACCAGTTGGATGACTCACAAGCCACTCAAGCTTAGGAAGTCCCAAACAGAACTTGTGATTCCACATCCTACAAACCTGTTCACTCTCCTGTCTACTTAGTAAATAGCATCATCCTTTTGTCAGTTGCTCAAGCCAGACACTTATTCATCATGTTTAATTTCTCTCTGTCCTCACATCTCACGTGCAACCCACCTTTTTGATACCAACTCCACAGTACAGCTGGACTCTAGATAATTCTCTCCAGCAGCCCTGCACCACCCTAAGAAAAACAACACAGTAGTAATTACCACCCACCTCCCTTCTTTATCTCCACAGAATGAGCTCCCTCTGTACATCATCAGCTTTTCCAAAGGTTAACACTCGTTTACACAGTAAGAACACTCTACCCAACTGCTTTGTAACCTTACTTTCTGGAAAATAACTTGAGTTACAGACATTTCCAAATTTATCCCAAGAAATCACATTCCTACAAAAATTTGTTTCAAAATGCATTAAAAAATTGTAAATATACACATACAACTGTCTTATCCCCAGTTTGTTTTATGTTTGATCTAATTCTAATTTATATGCCGGCAAAGTTGTTATATTTGAAGTAAGGCATTCAGGCATATTTCCATAATTTGTCACAAAACTCTTTTGCTATTTTTTTTAGTATTTAACTTTTCAAGATTTGACATCAAAATATATACTTAGGAAAGTTTAATTTCAAAGTACTTAAGCTGTTCTGAACTTGTTTCATTCAGACTATTTTAATCTTCTTGTTATTATATTGGCATGCTACAATTAATGGCCTATTTGAAATTCCATTAAATCTTCTATTATCAGAGGTTCATAACTTCAGCATAAAAATTTTTCTCCAGGCTGAAACTTGTTATACAAGGTCTCAGCCTAGAACCAATTAAAAAAATTAGTCATTAAACAGTTTGTCTTTGAAGGCAGACTTGTCATTTTCATTAATTTTTTACTAAGCTGTTTAACCAGGTTTATATTTTCATTTGCTAATACTTTAAAAAATGTTTTTAATATGTTCATGTGAATAGTGATGATAAATAAAAGAAAGAATACTTTCTCATTTTAGATTAAAGGATGGTATGGCTCCCCTGTGCATTGTCCTCCAGCCCAGTATCCTTCTGTCTCACCATTGCCATCAGGTAAATCTCCATTCCCCTTCCAAAGTTGACTGGATCTGTTGCCTATCTGAGCAGGATAGAGTGGAATTCTAATCATATTTTCAAGAAACTTTCCTTTTATCAGCCACACATCACATTCTGTTAAAAGGGTACCAGGTACCACTAGTTTTTGAGCTTCCTCAAGGTTCTGCAATGAAAATCAAGTTTCTTCTTGGTCAATCAGATGGAATAATGATAAAGAGCATGGTCATTTGAGTTCATTTGATAATTATGCCTACTTCAAAGAATTTTGATGAGATTGCCTTTAGTCCTCCAATATTTATTGAATGTCTGATATATACCAGGCACTGTTCCAGTTGTTGGGGATATAGAACTGAACAAAACAGATAATAAATGCTAATGATTTTTCATAATGCCTGAGACATAAAAAACACTTGATAAATGTAGGTTGTTCTCATTATTATCATTAATGAGATAATATCTCATTATTTTTATTATTTTGTTTTTATTATTATTATCATTCTCATCAGCATCAAATTTAACTAAAGAGTATCTGGAGAGGTCTAACACCATCAAATATTTGGAAATCTGGGACATAATAAATGCTTGAAAGAACAGTGAAAATGTAAAGAGAAGAGGGAGCAGAATTAATCCACTTTTCAAAGATCATACCTAGAGAAAAGGTAATGGAAAGGATATTACAACAATATAAAAATAAAATCTCACAAATTGAATGAGATGGCTGTGAGGAGGTGATTAGCTTTCATAGGTGCTAGTCAGGTAGCACCATCAGAAATGTTATATTGGGTATTTCTATTTGGGAGTGATATGTTTGGCTTGGGAGTTTCTAGATCACTATGGATATAAAATGCAGGAAATCTATAAAATTTCTAGAAATATAAATTATTTGTTCTGCTTGGAAGTTCTACTCATTTGTTCTTAGGTGAGTCACTTAACTTCTTTGGGTGTCAGTTTGGGATTCTCATGTGTAAAAAGGTGAGGCCACTCTCAGTGATCTTTAATGGATTTTTAGCTCTAAAATACTGAGACTAATTAATGTAAGCCACCTAAGGAACTTTTCCCCAATTGTTTTCAGTGTATGCTTTTCTTTGGAGCTAGGAATGTGGAGATTTCTGGTCTGTGTATTATATATAATTCTTACATTCCTTCCCATTTGATTTTAAAGTTTTAAAAAATACATGAATTATATTTGAAAGAAATTTTGAGCTTTGCTATCAAGCAGGTTCAGTAAATTAAAACTGTATTTAAGGGAAAATAATGTGTAGTGTAGGTAAAATCAAACATTTACTCTTGGTTCTGAAACTGAAGTTATTAGAAGTGAACAAAATTGCAAATAATTATTACTTTGAGAAACAGCTCCTGCTTGGCAACCTTAAGATGTTAATTCTGATCTTCACTGAAGGCTAATTTCATGATTCTTCAGGGAATTACTGAGAGAAAGACAACCCTTTCTGGCATATGTAATTCTTTCTTTTAAAATATCTTTTCCTTTTAAAAAATTATATATTATTGATGATGGCATTACAGTTGTCTCAACTTTTCCCACTTTGCCCCCCTCTACCCAGCAATCCCTAGTCCCTCAGGCAATCTTCACACCATTGTTCATGTCCATGGGCCATGTATATACATTCTTTGGCTACTCCATTTCCTTTACTGTATTTTACATCTCCATGGCTATTCTGTAACTACCTATTTGTACTTCTTAGTGTCTTTATCTCTTCACCCATTCCCCCACACTGCTTTCCATCAGGCAACCATCAAAAAGCTCTCTATATCCATGATTCTGTCTCTGTTCTTATTGTTTGTTAGTTTTTTCAGATTCAATTGTTGATAGATATGTAGTTATTGCCATTTTATTGTACATAGTTTGGATCTTCTTTTTCTTAAAAAGTCCCTTTATCATTTCATGTAATAATGGTTTGGTGATGATGAACTCCTTTAGTTTTTTTCTCATCTGGGAAGCTCTTTATCTGCTGTTCAAATTTAAATGATAGTTTTGTTGGGTACAACAATGATGGATGTAGATCCTTGCTTTTTATGACTTTGAATATTTCTTGCCAGTCCTTTCTAACTAACAAAGTTTCTTTTGAGAAATCAGCTGATGGTCCTACGGGAACTCCCCTGTAGGTAACTAATTGTTTTTCTCTTGCTGCTTTTAAGATTATCTCTTTATCTTTAACCTTTGGCATTTTAATTATGATGTGTCTGGAAGTGGACCTCTTTGCATCCATCTTGTGCGTAAATCTCTGTGCTTCCTAGACTTGCATGTCTACTTCTTTTACCAAAATTAGGGAAGTTTTCTTTCATTATTTTTTTAATAGATTTCCAATTTCTTGCTCTTTCTTTTCCCCTTCTGGTACCTCTATGATATGAATGATGGACCTCTTGAAGTTGTCCTAAAGGCTGCTTATACTTTCCTCATATTTTTGGATTCTTTCTTCTCCTTGTTATTCTAATTGGTTGTTTTTTGCTTCCTTATGTTGCAAATCTTTGGTTTATCAGCTGCATCTACTGTACTATTGTTTCCCTGTAAATTGTTCTTTATTTTAGTGTATACTTTGTTTATGAATGGATCTTTTCATGTTTTTGAGGTTCTCACTAAATTCCTTGCGCATCCTTATAACTAGTGTTTTGAGCTCTGGATCTGATAAATCTCTTTCTCCATTTTGTTTATCTTTTTTGAAGTTGTGATCTGTTTTTTGATTTGGGCTGTTTCTTTGTCTCCTCATTTTGGCACCTTACCTGTGTTTGTTTCTATGTATTAGGTAGAGCTGCGATGGCTTCCTGTCTTGGTAGTATGGCCTAATGTAGTAAGTATCCTATAGGGTCTAGTGAAACAGTCTCCCTTATCACCCAAGCTGCATACTGAAAGTACACCCTTTGTATAGGCTGAGTATACCATCCTCTTGAAGTTGAGCCTTGATTGGTGTTGGTAAGGTCAATGGGAGGGATTTACCCAGGCAAGTCAGCTAAAATGACTGGCTGTACCCACTCACCATCAACCTCTGTCCTCGGTGGAGGATTAGCTTACAGGGACAGGGTGGTGGTACTCCAACATGGTCTATAGCAGTCCACTGGTTGAACAGGCTCTGGAGTTTCCTGAATGGTGCAGGCCAATGTCAGCCCCCACCTTTGTTTTTCCAGAGGCCACCCTGCAGGAGCTATAAAGCAATCTGAGTTGGCTGCACTTGTGCACAGCTTGGAGATTCCCAAGTGAAGCTAAGTTGTGAATTTAGACTGGTTGCTGCTAGTGCCAAATTGCAGCCACTTAGCAAGAGAGATGGGTTGAGGAATTATTGAAGCTACTTGTTGCTTGTTTGAGAGGATTTTATGAAGTTATAAAGCTTGAGCCAAGACCAGTCATTCATATGGAAAAGCTTGGGTGGGCCTGTAAGTTGTATGGTGCAGAATCTCAGGGGAATCTCCAGGGAGTGGCAAACAGTGTGAGCCATGTTTTTGGAGTCTTGGATATATCACCAGCCTGCCAAATCTGTGGCTCTGTGTCTCTGTGGGGAGAAGGCTCAAAAAAGGAACAATGGATTCTGTTTTCCTTTCTGTCCCACAGTTCTCACCTTCATGCCAAACACTTCAGTTCCTCCCTGTATGCCACTGGTGCCTTTCGAGCTCCTACCCTGGTGCTGGAGATCAGAGGGAGCACATCTGTGTAAGTCTGTGTGTGGGTTCTTGAATGGTAACTGCTTGGCACTATAGTAGTTTTTTCCACCAACTCAATCTCTGCTGATTTTTGTAGCCAAAAGTTATGGAGACTTATCTTCCAGGCTCTGGAACCCTGGGCTGGGGGTTCTGGTGTGGGGCTGGGACTCCTTACTCCCAAGATAGACCTCCCCAGTTTTTATCCACCACACATGGGTGTGGGATCTGCATGTTCCATGTTTCCACCCCTCCTACCCATCTAGATGGATATAGTTTCTTTAATTAATTCCATATTTGTCAAAGCCCCATTCAACTTGATTTCTGATAGTCCTGTGTTATGGTTGTTCTATATTTTAATAGTAATATGGATATTGTTGTGTGAGAAGGTGAGCCTTGTTTACTTATGCCACACTCTTGACCAGAAGCACCAACGTATCTTTTTCTATTTTTCTTCAGTGCTCTGTCTTTCTTTCTCCCTTGCCTCTTATTTTCCTATGCCAATTCTTTTTGCTTTTCCTAATTCAACAATTATTTGAGTGTATATTATGTGCTCAGCATATGTGAGAAAGGATAGGGCAAGGGGATATAAAGGAGTGTAAAACTTGGTGTCTGATTTTGAGGGATTTGTAGATTATTTAAAGACAGAAGGATAAGGATGGAGACTAAGTAAGTTCTCACAGTGAACTTGGCATTCTATTAAAATGCCATAAAGACAAAGACCCATGCCTTCAAATAGTTTACAATCTAGTATTTGGCAGATATTACTCTTTTTTCTATTGTTTCCTTTTTTAATTATTAGGTTTATTGGTGTGACATTGTTTAATAAGATCATGTAGGTTTCAAGTATACATTTCCATGATACATGATCTGTATATTACATTCTTTGACCACCAACCACAGTCAAATCACCTTCCATCACCATATATTTGGAATATTACTCTTTAAATCCTCTCAACAACTGGTGAGATACTTAGCATATCCTCATTTTGCAAGTTAGAAGTTAAAAAACTTGTCCATGTATTTCTGAATCTAAAGCCATTTTTCTTTTCCTATATTGTGCTACCTTACAGAATATAATCAATAGAATATAATCAAATCAAGTGCATTGTTGGGTAGAGTAGGCTATACTTATAATAGGCTATGGGAAAAGAAAAAATATTACAGGTTATTAGAAAAGATGGGTGAGGATTTAATGGAGAGGGAGGGACTTAAGTCATTTCCTCCCTACATTCTTTAATGAAATATTTGTTAATCACTCTGTGACAAGCCCAATGCTATTCCTGGCTTAGCTGCCAGTGACACACAAACTATAAAAGTACTGATGCCTTCAGAGATAATTATTGCCCAAATTTTATGAAATATGTTATATAGTTGACAATAACCATGTATCATAATGTTTTTGTTTTCCTGAGTTCCATTTACATAAATTAATTATAATTTCTTGAATTAAGATGGGCCCCTAAGATTTTTTAAAAACTCAACCATGATTTCTGCTTTATTTTTGGTTTTCCCTGTTAAAGCAATATCTAGCACTATTATTTCCCAAATTAATTGAGCAAAGTAATCACCGAGAGCACTTTTTTACAACTGGGATTCCAGGAAAAAAATCAGAAAATCTAAATTTTTAACAATGTCACAGGGATATTTTTATCATCAACAAGTTTGGAAATCACTAATTTGGCTCAAAGTAGTTTCAAATCTAGCCTTGGATTTCATGATAATCAACTGTGACTTGCCCAGTATATGCTGGTCTGAAACACCGCTGCAAACATCAGTCAGATCAGTGGGCTTAAAACTGGCCTTACATTTTAATGGGAAAACATCATTCTGAACCATATTTAGGTAAACAAAATTTAACATATTTATTTTTTAACATATTAAAGAAAAGAGAAACAACTGAACTTAAATTAGTACCATTTCAAAATTTCTAAAAATAAGCTTTTGAGAGAAGAGAATCAGACAGTATAGGTAAAAAGACATTGACAGTATTTTTTTTTAATTTGTAATGTGAATTCATTTTTTTAAATATATTTTATTGATTATGCTATTACAGTTGTCCCATTTCCCCCCTTCACTCCCCTCCACACTGTACACCCTCTCCCACCCACATTCCCAACTTTAGTTCATATCCATGTGTCATAAGTTCTTTAGCTTCTACATTTCCCATACTATTCTTACCCTCTTCCTGTCTATTTTCTACCTACCATCTATGCTACGTATTCTCTGTAACTTTTTCTATTCTCTCCTCCTCCCACTCCCCTGTTGCTAACCCTCCATGTGATCTCCCTTTCTATGGTTCTGTTCCTGTTCTAGCTGTTTGCTTAGTTTCTTTTGTTTTTGTTTTAGTTGTGGTTGTTAATAATTGTGAGTTTGCTGTCATTTTACTATACATGTTTTTTTTATCTTTTTTTTCTTAGATAAGTCCTTTTAGCATTTTATAAAATAAGAGCTTGGTGATGATGAACTCCTTTAACTTGACCTTTTCTGAGAAGCACTTTATCTGTCCTTCCATTCTAAATGAAAGCTTTGCTGGATAGAGCAATCTTGGATGTAGGTCCTTGCTTTTCATGACTTGGAATACCTTTTTCTAGCCCCTTCTTGCCCGTAAGGTCCCTTTTGAGAAATCAGCTGACAGTCTGAGGGGAACTCCTTTGTAGTAAATGTCCCCTTATCTCTTGCTGCTTCTAGGATTCTCTCCTTCATTTTTACTTTGGCTAATGTAATTATGATGTGCCTTGGTGTGTTCCTTCTTGGGTCCAACTTCTTTGGGACTCTCTGAGCTTCCTGGACTTCCTGGAAGTCCTTTTTTTTTGCCAGAATGGGGAAGTTCTCCTTTATTATTTGTTCAAATAAGTTTTCAATCTGTTGTTCTTCCTCTTCTTTTGGTACTCCTATAATTTGGATGTTGGAACATTTAAAGATGTCCTGGAGGTTCCTAAGCTTCTCCTCATTTTTTTGAGTTCTTGTTTCTCTATTCTTTCCAGTTTGGTTGTTTCTTTCTTCCTTCTGGTCCAGTCTATTGGTTTTGAGTCCCAGTTTCCTTCCCATCACTATTGGTTCCCTGTGCATTTTCCTTCATTTCTCTTATTGTAGCCTGCATTTGTTCATCTAATTTGTGACCAAATTCAACCAATTCTGTGAGCATCCTGATCACCAGTGTTTTGAACTTTGCATCTGATAGGTTAGCTATCTCTCGGTTGCTTAAAAGAATGGGTTCTGGGGCTTTGATTTGGTTTTCTGTTTGAGTCATCTCTCTCTCTCTCTCTTTTTTTTTTTTCTGGTGTGGTCACACCTGTTACAGTGAGGGGCGGAGCCGTAGGTGTTCACCAGGGCATGGCACCCTAGTTGCTGGGTTGTGATGTTGTTTGTGGGGGCGGGGTTGAGAGGGAACGATGGTGGTTGCTCCATTCTCTGTGGGACCTCAGTCCCCTCTGCTGCTTTCTCCAAGCAAATTGGGCCCCTCTGGTCCCAATTCTCATGTGGGTGGGCTTGTGCACACCGTGGGACCCTCCAGGGACCTCCCCTGTGGGGCTGGGTGTCACTCCATGCACCTCCACTCCCACAGGTGTCCTCAATCAGTGTCCCGAGGCTCTATTTCCCAGTGCTGTGATCCTGGGTTGCACGCACTGCCTTGCTTTACAATCGCCCCTCACTGGGTGTGCTGGTTGCCGTTTGCTTCCCCTGGGCTTGGGTCTGCCAGCCACTGCCTGCACACTCAGGGTCCACCCGCTGTGGTCTTGTGTGCCCCGGATGCCTTACATACCCCCAGATGCCTTACACACCCCCAGATACCTTACACGCCCACCCCACAGCTCTCTGCTCTCCGAGCTGCAACCCATGCTTGGCTGCTTGGCTCTGCCCTTCCTACCGGTATGGATGCATGGATCTAATTCAACTCCTTGGTTGTCCGACTTCCATTCAGATCAATTTTCTGTCATTTCTGGATGTTATTCTGTTTCTAAATTGTTGTTGTCGCTATCTTGGTTGTGCGTGGAGGTATGGTGCGTCCACCTATGCCTCCATCTTGGCCAGAAGTCTGACAGTATTATTCATTTCAGTTTTACACATGAATATTTGAAGCAATTCTAGTGTGTTGGAAATAATGCAATCTTATTTTTAGGAAAATATTATTGTTTTTAGTTTTAACAGAGTTTTAGGCTGGATAGCATAGAAGTGATCAAGAATGTTAGTGAAAAAATTTTGAAACCAGAGAAAGTTAGTAAAGAGTAAGGTCTGTTTTATATATAAAATGCCTGATAGAAATTTCTTAATGGTGATTGTGATAAATTTTCTTAAACCCAGAATTGTTTTTTTCTTTTAATTTTTGATTAAGCAACTAAAGGCTAATTTGTGGTACAGGGAAAAAAAAATGCTTTAACATTTCAGTCCTTAGTGGTATGGATTAATGTGATCTGTCCTGGACATCACATCAATATGCTTAGGTTTGGGTTGGTCCTGGGAATAACTTGCTGTGTTATTTTGAGAAAGTTACATAACTGCTCTGCTTTTCATTTTCAAACTCTGTCAAAGAAGCTTCACTAACAACACATATTCTATGTACATTATAGATTACTGTCATGGTTAAATGAGATAATGAGTATAAATACAAAGAGCTATTAAACTCCACTGATAATTAAAAATTCTCTATATTTTGTTTCAAAATGGTCTGAAAAATCTTGATTCTACAATGTTTAAAAGGATATTTGGTCAGGAAACCTAACTCAGGCAAAGCCAAGTCCTCAGTAAATTCCTGAGATCCCAGTGCCCATATTCTCTGAGGTGACAGAGTTATAAATCCACTTCATCACTAGAAATTGTTTCAGCATCAAAGAATACAAAATAGTAGTGTGGGAGCCACTCTTGTGAACCTCCCTCTTTCCTGCTCCACTTGCTCAGCAGCTCAGTACAGACAGTCCTATATTCTGCCGCCTGTTTGTACCCTTTTCATGAGCCTGTAACTCAGCAGCTAGTGTTCCTTCCTAATTAAATACTTTTGCTCACTTGGAATGCGAAGTGGGAAAATGCTGGCAATGCAAAGGTTAATAGAAGTGCTGACACAACCTTAATTACAGTTGAGTAAATCTATCTCTATAATTGTAGCTAGCACTTATCTCAGTTTCTCATACTCGTTCAGCCCATTGAGATCTGCTTCAAGCTGAAGATGAAAAAGAGGGCCTCTGGAGTCGCTTGAATGAGCAGGGTCTGATGGAGCTATCAGGTTTTTGCAGATAGAGTGCCTGCCGCTGTTGGACATCTGCCGCCGCAGATAGTCATAATCAGTGTTTAGGCAAAACACCTGGACTTCTGCAAGGACCACCACTCATGGCCTGTCCTCAGCTCTATACTTGTGTCTCATCATTCCACTGACTGGGAGGGACAGATGAAACAGAAAGAAATAAAGGTGCCAGTCTGAACTGGTTGTCCGACGCTTGACTGAACATTTCCCATTAGGTCATTGTTTACCCTCATTTGAATATATGTTTATTTTTATTCTTAGGAGGGCATTGGAAACATGCCCAGCTCATCTACAGTAACTGAGTATAGCATTTAAAGCCCACACATGCTGTTGCTTGTTCAGTGTAATTGGCCATGCTACATAGTGATGGCTTTGTGAGGGTGGAGATGCTAATTTTGCAACTTGGGATTTCAAGTCAGGTACTTTAATGAGGATCCAGACTTCTTACTGTCAAAAGAGACTCTAATGGGATTGACCATCACCATTGTTTATCTCATTGTTAGCATTGAATATTTACTTAGATTCTGTACCTTTATGGTGCTAAGTAGACCAAGTTATTGGTTAATATGTATAGATTGAAAGGTTGATAATGGGTTTCTCAATTTTAATTTTCCTAGCCTTTGTGTTTAATTCTGCTTAAAGATTTCATGGAGGTACATGTATGTGAAATTCCTATCATCCATCATCTATCTAGCCATTTATCCATATCCTTTATTTATTTACTTACTTACTGACTTATTATTGGGTTTGCCTAAGCTAGTTATAGGTTATCTATATAACACTATTATGGGTATGGTTGGAAATACACGTGTTTAATATTTTTACCCTGATCCTGGGTAGGTCTTGGAGTTAACATTTGTCAGATAAAACTGCATATATAGAAAGACATTTCTGTCACTATGTTGAACACTTGAAACTAATATAATATTGTATATCAACTGTAATTAAAAAATAAAAGCATTTTAAGCCCTGGCTGGCATAGCTCAGTGGATTGAGCGTGGGCTGTGAACCAAAGCATCGCAGGTTCGATTCCCAGTCAGGGCACATGCCTGGGTTGCAGGCCACAGTCCCCAGCAACCGCACATTGATGTTTCTCTCTCTCTCTCTTTCTCCCTCCCTTCCCTCTCTAAAAATAAATAAATAAATAAAATCTTTAAAAAAAATAAAAGCATTTTAAAAAAGACACTTCAACTTTCTACTGATTTCAGTTCAAAGGCAGAGGCCTTTGCCAGTTTTTATAGACTAATGTCCAATGCACAGGTTTGTTTTTGGCAACTCAAGTCACTCCTATTCCCAGCAGAATTCAATACACTCAAGACCATACTTCTGTCATCCAATCTGATAATTTATTTACTCTGATGGTTTAGTAAGTTATCCATTTTTAGTAACATTTTTGTATAAAAAGGGGAGTGTGAAGAGGAAAGCACTGATCTTGATACAATAAAATAAGTCATTAAAAAGGACAGAATTCCAGTGATTGGTGGCAACAATACTTTCTGCAATAGGATTCTCTATAGTAATCAGCACTTCTATTATCAGCTTTGGTAAAGAGGTCCCTACTCTGGTCCATGAATATAACAACCTGAGTCATGGGAATGAGAGGGTGTATGAGCAATTGGCTTTGTATACTGGGGGAGATGAAACACATGCTGAAGAAATAGCTACTAAAATTAAAACAGCTCCACAAAATATTGTAAAGGATGACATAAAGGAAAACAACACCCTGAATAAAATGTGTGAATGATAGACCTCAAGCTCAGTTGTAGCATTCTCACATGGCTAATAATAGTAACCATATTCATAATTGTAGGCCAGCATTTATTGAGCTTTTATTACATGCTAAAACTGTGTTAAGTGTGTCACTGTGTTATAAAAATCTTGCAGGCACTCTATGAGGGAAGTACAGTTCTTAATACCATTTTAGGTGGCAATCTGAGGCATAAGGAACCTAAATAAATTGTTTGACATAGTAAGTTGTCAAAATTGGGTCAAATCCAGGTGATTTTAGTGCCAAACCCTGGGTCTCCAATAAATCAATGTACTATGCTATTTCCAATAAAATAGTTCAGAGTTTTCTTTAATTTTCATTATCTTCTTAGAGGTTTTATAATAGGTCTGCTCAAGTCAAGGAAAGAAAAATGGCTAATTAGGACACAAATTACTTGTACCTAAATCATGAACTCTGTGAACTACCATACCACTTAAGTACCTAGCCATTTTCAGGATCAAATCAGATAAAGAGAAAAAAAAGTTATATTTGAGACTCATAAAGAGAAATTTTAAATAAAGCACTGAATAAAAAGAGTGATAAGATTCCACTTTGAAAATCCTTCCTGATCTCTATATCTTTTGAGAAAAAACCATTATATGTGTTTTGTTTTAATAAGGAAAATTATTTAACTTCTTTGGACTTTATGTGCAGATAGATTCTTTACAATTCTGACATTGTGAAGCTCTTTTGGAAATGAATTTACTTTTCTGTTGTTAAATATCAACTCCTGTACAGGGATGGCCTTTTGAGGCAATGGGAGAGTGACTGACATGAGGAAGTGGGGTACAACAGACTGAGAGGCTTATACCTCCAACTCCTGTCCCATCTGGCAACAATAAAAATGTTCTCTGTATCTATGATTCTTTTTCTGTGCTACTTATTTATTTTGCTTTTTAGGATTTTTATGGTTTCAGGTCTAATATTTAAGTCTTTTATTTATTTTTTAATTTATTCTTGTGTGTGGTATAAGACAGTGGTCTAATTTCATTTTTCTGCACATATTTGTCCAATTTTCCCAATATCATTTATTGAATAAACTTTCTTTAATCTACTGTATGTACTTACTTGCTCTGTTGAATATTAATTGACTATAAAACTGTGGGTTTATTTCTAGGGTCTCTATTCTGTTCCATTGATCTATGTGTCTGTTTTTATGCCAGTACCATGCTATTTTGATTACTATGGCCTTATAGTGTAGTTTCATATTAGGTAGTATGATTTCTCCAACTTTTTTTTTCTCAGGATTGCTGTTGCTATGTGGGGCCTTTTTTGGTTCTATATAAATTTTTGAAATATTTGTTCTAGCTCTGTAAAATACGTCACTGGAATTTTGATAAAAATTGTATTGAATCTATAGATTGCTTTAGGTAGTATGGACATTTTAATGATGTTAATTCTTCCTATCCATGAACATGGTATGTGCTTCCACTTCTTTGCATCTTCTTCTATTTCTTCAGTGTCTTATAATTTTCCAAGTACAGGTCTTTTACATTCTTGGTTAGTTTTGTTCCTAGGCATTTTATTCTTTTTGAAGAAATCATGAAGGGGGTTGTTTTCTTAATTTTCCTTTCTATTGGTTTGTTATTGGCATATAAAAATGCAATTGATTTCTAGATATTAATTTTGCATATTGCTACTTTGCCAAATTCATTTATCAGTTCTAGTAGTTTCTTAGTGGAATCTTTGGGGTACTCTCTGTACAATATCATGGCATCTGCAAATAAATACAGTTTTACTTCTTCCTTTCCAATTTGGATGCCTTTTATTTCTTCTTCTTATCTTATTACTGTGGCTAAGTATATTGAATAAGAAAGGTGAAAGTGGACGTTTCTGTCTTGTTTCCAGTCTTAAGGGGAACATTTGTAGTTTTCCACTGAGTATGATGCTGGCAGTGGATTTGTCATATACGGTCTTTGTTATGTTTGAGTATGTTCCCTCTATTCCCATTTTACTGAGAGTTTTGATCATTAATGGGTGCTGGATTTTATCAAATGCTTTTTCTGTATTTATTGACATGATCATGTGGTTTTTATTTTATATTTTATTTATGTGGTGATTCACATTTATTGATTTGTGATTGTTGTACCAGCCTTGTGTTCCCAGAATAAATTCCACTTGATCATGGTGTATGATCTTTTTGATGCATTGCTGTGTTCAGTTTGCTAATATTTTGTTGAGGGTTTTAGTGTTTCTGTTCATCAGGGGTATTGGCCTATAATTTTCTTTCTTTGTAGTGTCTTTATCTGGTTTTTGAATCAGGATAACTCTGGCCTTGTAAAATGAGTTTGGGGGCCTTCCCTCTTCTTTAATTTTATGAAATAGTTTGAGAAGCAGTTAATTCTTAGAATGTTTGCTAAAATTCTCCTATGAAGCCATCTGGTCCATAGCTTTTGTTTGTTAGATTTTTTTTATTGCTACTTTAATTTCACAAGGTGTTATCTGTCTATTCAGATTCTCTGATTCTTCCTAATTTAGTTTTTGAAGATTGTATGTTTCTAGAAATTTATGCATTTTGTCCAGGTTGTCCAGTTCATTGACATATAGTTGTTCATAATGTTTTCTTACAATCCTATGTATTTCTTTGGTGTCAGTTGTTATTTCTCCTCTTTCATTACTGATTTTATTTATTTGGAGCCTTTCTCTTTTTCTCTCAATGAGTCTAGTTAAAGTTTTGTCAATCTTGTTTATCTTTTCAAAGAACCATCTCTCAGATTCATTGATCTTTTGTACCATTTTTGAAGACTTTATTTAATTTATTTCTTCTATGACTTTTATTATTTCCTTCATTCTACTCACTTTGGGCTTTGTTTGTTGTTCTTTTTCAAGTTCCTTTAGGTGTGAAGCTAGATTATTCATTTTAGCTTTTTCTCATTTGTTTGTTTGTTTGTTTTTAAGACAGTCTTGTAATGCTTTGAATTTCCCTCTTAGAATTACTTTCTCAGTGTCCTGCAGATTTTGGATTGTCGTGTCCTCATTTTGATTTGTTTCAGGTATCTTTTAATTTCTTCCTTGACCATGTTGTTGACCTACTCGTTGTTTAATAACGTGTTATTTAGCTTCCTTTTGTTTGAATGTTTTTCAGTGTTCTTGAGATTGATTTCTAGTTTCACAGCATTGTTGTCCAAGAAGATGCTTGATATGATTTCAGTCTTCTTAAATTTGTTGAGACTTGTTTTGTGTCCTAACATATGGTCTATCTTAGAAAATGTTCCATGGGCACTTGAAAAGTGTGTATATTTTGCTGCTTTGTGGTGAAATGCTCTGAAGATACCAATTAAACACATTTGATGTAGTGCGTCATTTAAGACCATTGTCTCCTTGTTGATTTTCTGCCTGGAAGATCTATCCATTGAAGTCAATGGAGTGTTAAAATCCCTGACTATAACTGTATTTCCATTGATCCCTCCCTTTATTTCCATCAAGATTTGCCTTACATATTTAGGTGCTCCCACGTTGGGTGTGTAAATGTTTACTAGAGTCATATGCTCTTGTTGGATTGTTCCCTTTATCATTTTGTAGTTTCCTTCTATGTCTCTTACTATAACCTTAGTTTTATTTTTTTTAATTATATTTTATGGATTATGCTATTACAGTAGTCTGGATTTTTCCCCTTTTGCCTGTGTCCACCCAGCACCCCACACTCCCTCAAGCAATCCCCCCACCATTGTTCATTTTCATGGGTCATGCATATAAGTTCTTTCACTACTCAGTTTCCTGTACTGTACTTTATATCTTCATGGCTTTTATATAACTACATATTTGTACTTCTTAACCCCTTCACTTCTTCACCCATGGCCCCACACTCCTCTCCCATATGGCAACCATCAAACTGCTCTCCGAATCCATGGTTCTGTCTCTGTTCTTCTTGTTTGCTTAGTTTGTTTTTTCTAGATTCAGTTGTTAATAGGTATATATTTATTGCCATTTTATTGTTCATAGTTTTGATATTTTTATTAAATAATTACCTGTAACATTTCATATAATAATGTTTGGTGATGAGGAACTTCATTAGTTTTTTCTTGTCTAGGAAATTCTTTATCTGCCCTTTGATTCTAAATGATAGCTTTGCTGGATAGAGTAATCTTGGCTGTAGGTCCCTGCTTTTCATGACTTTGAATATTTCTTGCTAATCTCTTCTAGCCTGCAAAGTTTCTTTGGTTCAGCTGACAGTCTTATGGGAACTTTCCTGTAAGAAACTAACTGCTTTTTTCTTGCCACTTTTAAGATTCCCTCTTTATCTTTAACCTTTGGCATTTTAATATGACGTATCTTGGAGTGGGCCTCTTTGCAACCATTTTGCATGGAAGTCTCTGTGTTTCCTGGACTTCATGTCTATTTCCTTCACCAAATTAGGGAAGTTTTCTTTCATTATTTTTTTCAAATAGATTTCCAATTTCTCCTTCTTTCTCTTCTCCTTCTGGCACCCCTATGATGTGAATGATGGACCTTTTAATGTTGTTCTAGAGGCTGCTTATAATATCCTCATTTTTATGGATTTTTTTTCTTGTTGTTCTCATTGGTTGTTTTTTGCTTCATTATGTTCCAAATCATTGATTTGATTCTTGGCTTCATCCACCCTACTGTTGTTTCCCTGTACATTGTTCTTTATTTCAAATAGTATATCCTTTGTTTCTGGCTGGGTCTTTTTATGCTGTTGAGGTCCACACTAAGTTCCTTAAGCATCCTTTTAACCAGTGTTTTGAACTTTGCTCCATTTTGTTTAGCTCTTTTTCTAGAGTATTGATCTGTCATTTTATTTGGGCCCAGTTTCTTTGTCTCCTCATTTTGGCAACTTCCCTGTGTTTGTTTCTATGTATTAGGTAGAGCTGCTTTGACTCAGTTTCTTGGTAGTATGGCCTAATGTATTGGGTGTCTTGTAGGGTCCTGTGAAACAGATTCCCCTATCATGCAAGTTGGGTACTCAAGGTGCACCCCTTGTGTGGACTTAGTACATCTCACTCTCCTTTTGTAGCTGAGCCTTGATTGCTGTTGACAGATCTACCCTTAGAAATGTAGAAATGACCTGAGGGGGTCAACCTTGCCTTTCTGGAGGAATGGTTGGAAGGTTAGAGATGTTGGAAGACAGAGAATGGGAGGAAGAATAATAGGAGGGGAAGTCAGAGAGGTGATTAGTATCTGGAATAGAAGGACATTTCCCCCTAAATTTTATATATTGATGTAATAATTTGTATGAATAACTAATGTCTCTGAGAATAGAAATCTTTTGAGAAGAAATTAATTTTGAAATAAAAAAATTCTATTTTCCTTAAATCTGTGTGCCAGTCTCAAATCATTCATGGCCTTACTTACCTAACTTATTCTCCTAGAATCTCAGAGACAATTTCCTTTATCTTTACATAGAACATGACATTATTTGCTCTAAATACAAAAATTTTATTAACCCAAACATGAAAGAAAAATTACTTCTAATTCCATAGCTGCTTACATAAAATTGACTGAGGTAGAAAGTTCCCCTATGGAGATTTATATATATATTGTGACTTACAAAATCACCTGCTCTCATTACTTTAAATTTACACATAATGCACATGGCATACTTTGTTCCCCACTAAAAAGTACCACATTAGAAATTAGAAGATGGAAATTCCAGGGTACCCTTTGCCATACACTAACTCTGTGAGCTTGAGTATCTTTTTAATCCTCTTGGAACTAAGTTCCAGTAATTGTTTTAAAAAGATGCTGAAAATTATTTTGAAAGGATTAAATTATCACTATCACTATCATTCCCAGCACCAACTATATTTGGCACATGGTAGATAATATTTTAATGAAAGCATGAATTCAATAACATCACTTCTCAAGGAAGCAATTAAATGCCCCATTAGACACCTACTGAATGATGACATTTTCTTTCCTATAATGTTTGATGGATGGAAGAAGGATCAAATGGTTTGGCTAACTCAGCAAACATTCATTAAGTCATCATATGTGCCAAGCTCTACTCTAGGTACTATAGTTTCAGGAAGGAGTAGAAAGAATCCTGCTTACAGGTATTTATGTTTATTTTGACCCACATAAGGAAACAAACTACCTGTTTATTGATAGGTGTTCATATATTCCATGAAATGTTAGGACTATTCAGAACCATCAGAATTACTGGGCTTTGAGTTCAGATAAGCTGAATATACAGTTCTATCATTGATTGGGTTTAGTTTTAAGTATTTTTCTTCTAAATTCAGCAAAGCCAAGTTTGAAATGAATAAAGATCAGTTAGCCCTCCTAAAACAGTGAGTCACAACCAGGCTCATTATTGGAATTACTTGAGACTTTAAACATCTCCAATTCCTGTGCCCCACCCTGAAAAATTCTGATTTAATTGGTCTGATATGGGTCTGAGAATCTGTTTTTAGAAAACTCTCCAAGTGATTCCAATATGTGGGTAGGATTTCATAATTATGAAATACATGTATAATATAATATATAATATATATTATCATATGGTTTGGTGAAACAATTGTTTTAAGAACTTCATTGTATTGATTTTGTGCATTTTATGAGCGATGGATTTCACATACACACTTAAAGTTCTTTTTTAAATGAACAGCATTCAATTTTTATTTGGTCTTCAATAAATAACCAGCAGTCAACTGTTCTGTTGGTTACATGTGTGGATTTTGTTCCCTAAGTAGTACAGCCTGACCACCCAAGGTCCTTTGGCAAGAGGTCTCTGAACATGTGCAATGTTTAAGCTGGAGAACTCTTGGACTGCAGTCTCCATGCCTAAGCCAGTTAGAACCTGTACCCCTCATACAGGGAAATATAATTTTTTAGGAGTCTCCAGGAAAATGAACATTGATTGTCTTCAATGAACCCCCTGAAATTTAACACATTATTTTCTATGTATGTATTTGTGGGGTTTTGGGGAGGAATGGTCCCTAATTTAAATCAAATATTCAAGGAGACTGTGAACTCTTCTATGAATATTAAATGAACTACTACTGCCCAATTGTACAAAAAACACATGGACCATCTCATATTTGCAGAAGAAAGTGTTGGGTGCTTGGAAAGAAACCATTTAATGTCTCTTTAAAGACCAGTCTGATAAGAGTTAAGAGGGTGGTTTTTGACACTCCAGAAGAAATTTGAGAGTGCCTCCTACTTTCCACACTGTTACTAAGAATGACTCCGCAGTGCAGGAAGGTGAATGTGAAAGCCTTCAATATGTCCAAGTATCTTTCTTTTCTGGAAGTGAGTCATTACAGTTTCATCTTACCGTACTTTTTGTTCCTTCAGAATTTAAAGAAAATTTTTCACTTCTGGCATTTTAACCCTTTGCCATATACTTATTATTGTTTGATATTGTAATTGTGCATTTTTCTTTGCTTATTGTCTGTTTAGCTCAGTAGATAAGCACCACTGGGCCAAAACATGGTCTTATTTTAGTTTTCAGTGTTTCACTAATGTTGCTTAAGATGGTATCTGGCATGTATTAGGTACTCATGAAGTGTTTACTGAATGAACCATGAATCAATGTTCAGTGTCATCTACCACTATCTACTTCTTCACTTGGCTCTGGCAAAAAGATTGCAATGTCCAGTCACTGTCACCATTCATGGGTCTCTCCAGCCAAGACAATTCTAACAGAAGGGCTATTTCAGAATATGGAAGAAGGAGTTACATACATAGCAGCACAACTGGCATATAGTCATAGTTGATTCCAAGACATTTCGGGGTCTGGCATGCCTCATAAATGATTGATTGCTTGATTAACTAAATGTCAGAGAATGCTTGACTTGACTCTCTGGAATTTATGTATAAAGGTTGATAGGAGGTACAAGTTCAGTAGAAAAAAAAACCCAAAACATTGAAATGGGAGTCCAGATATCTGGGATCTAGATTTGGCTCTACTGCTGTGAGACCTAGGAACAATCACTTTATCTCTGAGTAAGTGGGTTGAACCAGCTGATTTATAAGGTCCTTTCAGTATTTAATTTCCTGCGATTACAGGTATGTTTGCTTCCCAAACAAGGCTGGATATGGTAAGTATTAAGGATTTATATACAGGATTCACATCTTTTACAAATCTTTGTAACAGTAGCAAATAACAAAGGGATTTTCTTTGTGTGTTTGGGCTCATTTATAAGTAGTATATGAGAGTCATTTATGATTTAGTGGTCAATATACCCAGCCATTTTGATCAACCGAGTTCCCCTTGTCTTCCTTATGTATGTTTAGCCCTCTCTGGAACATTGTGCAGATTACTCCTTTTGTCTTAATGGAACCCAATTCATTCCCTTTACAAGAGTTGGAATAGGCATCCTTTTTGCCCTGTTCTAGGCTTCATGCCACTGTGAACTTACCTGTATTCTAACACAACCCCTAGTGTTTTCTACACCATACTGTTTCCCACTAGAGAGACCATGAGTTCCTAAGGGTAGGCATAGTTAGTAAGTATTTAGGAGTAGGAGTTCCTTCAATTTTGGTTAAATGAATGAATGAATAGCAGAACATTTACTACTGTTACAGCTTAATAAGTAAAAAAAAAATCAAAATTTCTCCTATCTTATAGAAATTGCAATAATATTAACACTTTTACAGTTGGGATCATTTTTCATTTTTAAAAACTCACTTGCTGTGAGCAACAAAACTTGACGTTAAGGTTCAAATGGCCGCCAAAGTATATGTTACAATTTTATACTTCCATGAAAAAGCACAAAACTACAGTGTCAGGTAAGAATCTCACCAAATGTTAGAGCTAGTAGGAATGTTGAATATAACTGGGTCATTTTGTTGGTAATAAAACAGAGGCACATCAATTAAAATAATTTTCCCAGTTTCTGATAGGAAATCCAAAATTCTGAGAACAAGCTTCCTCATTTCCACCTTGTGCTTTAACTCTGCTATAGTACACAATCTCAATCTCTTGTGCTTGGATTCAGAATGAATGTGGAAATTCCTGTTGCTTTCACTGTTTCCTCATTCTCTTCATAGATACACTGTTTGAAGAAATTTATACACATATTATCATGAATATCCTTATATGACAATAATATTGTAGAGCTGCAGAGCACTTTGCAATTATTTCATGAGAAAGGTTATACAAGGTGAGAGGCTGCCTGCATTAAGTATTGGGATTAGTAGTGCAATAATTTACTGTAAATGATTTAAATTAATCTGTGAGTTTTTGACAGCTTATTTAACCTCTCTGAACGTCAGTTTTCTGACCTATAAAATGGGGTCTATTGGTTTGCTGGGGCAGCCATAACAAAGTACCACAGACTGGGTAGTTTAAAGAACAAAAATTTATTTTTTCACAATTCTGGAAGCCAGAAGTCTTGGGTAAAGGTGTCAGCAGGGTTGTGTTGCTTTGAAGCCTTTCTTTGGATGGAATGGCTGCCTTTCCCCTCTGTGTACACATGACCTTTCCTCTATGTACGCTCATGGTCTGTGTCCAAGTTTTCTCTTTTTATGAGGGCATTAGTCATATTAGATTAGGAACCACTCCAAAGACTTAATTTAACTTAAAATTACTACTTTAAAGACTTCATAACTAGATATGGTTACATTGTGAGGTACTGAAGGGTAGGACTTCAACACATAAATTTTGGAGGGACACCATTCAGCCCATAACTTGGGGTAATATGTTATAAAACTCTTAGGGTTGTCCTGAAGATTCAATGCATTTCTACATGCAAAAAGCTTTTCAAACTATAATTTGATCTATAAATGGAGAGCCTTCCATTTGGCAACAGAAATGTTTAAGCCCTTATTTTTAGGACCCACAAGCTGGATAATTCTAGTGGCTATGTAAATGTTCACTTTCATGGGTTTGTTACATACTGGTGCTATTTAAATACCTATATTAACACACTTCTATATATTATAATACATATTTTTCCTCTTTCAGTATTTTATGCACCCTCTTTGTCTCTTCACCTCTCACCAGTCAAGCATTTGTCCTGGTGCAAGTTGCATAAGGTAGACAGAATAGGACTGGGGAGGGTGTGGATTTGTATATGGGTCCTGGAGGGAGGGATCTCCCTGCCCTTTGCAACCCTAGATGCACAGAGAGAGTGAGTGCACACATGGTATAAGCAGACAGGGCCTTGACAACCCAGACATTTCTGGTCCTCAGCACAGCATGGAAACAGCAGCAGAGAGAGTTAACAAGACTTGCAGGGCAAAGGAAACAAAAATGGGGGATGTTACTGTGGACATCCGTAACTCTGACAAGATCTAACAACTAGGAGCCAGACAGAATGAAAGATATCTCCATATCTGTATATGGACAATGGACATCTAGGACTGTATCACAGATGGAAATGGCCAGCACCTTCATACTATGGGAATTTGGGAGGGGTTATTTACAAAAGAAGTAATTATCAAGATGTGAGCACAGTGCAGAGTGCAGAAACCTGGGCTCAGCAGTGTTGGGGACCACCCTTCCTGGTCTCAGGAAGCTGTAACCCCCCGTGACTTAGGCTTAGTGAGAGACCTCTGGACCAGGAGCCACTAAGGAAACAAAAACTTATTTCCCTGGCCTGAACGCTACCTGTTCTGTGCCTGGCCTTTAATGCTTGATCAGTTAGCCAATGATGAGTAACAATTCTCTAGGAAAGAGATTGAACCTAAGACAGGCATTGATTTTGTGAAGGCCTCTGGGATGAGACTCACGGGCTGTGGAAATGAAGGGGTGATCCACATCAACCCCTGCCCCCTACCTCGGCTATGTCAAAGCCTGAGTCTTTGTTCTTAGATGTGAGAGATCCAAGTCTCCTGAATGCCTTTGTCTCCTGACTGCCAGGCTCTAGCTTATGGAAACAGCTAATAGCTAAAGGGTGCAGCCCAGACTGGAGACGGCAGACCCCCCGGGGTAATCAGGCCTGGGACATAGAATATGCAAGATCCTGTGAGATCTGTTTGCTGGAGGATGTTATTTACTTGGAATTTAAAGGCACAGACAGGAAACCAAAACTAGCCCTTTGAGCCATGTAGTCCTTTCATATGATAAAACTCCAGTCTCTGCCCAGAATCACAGCAGGAGTTCTGTTAGCATCTTTGTAAGTTACCTGTTCTCTTTGATCTTTTCTACCAGACTGTGAATCCACAAACTGAGTCTGCTTTCTTAATAAAAACCTACTTGGGTAGAAGCACAGGGCACTCCCCACTTGAGAGAGTGGCCACTCCGTCCCTGCTTCCCCACAGAAAATTGCCTATTTCTGTGTATGTTCATTTCTCGTGTTTCAACGAGCCATCTGCAGCATCCATGCTCACTGCCGGCCGGTGAGCACTTGTCACAGCAGCAGCAGACCTGTTACTGCTATTAGGCCTGATAGGTTGAAGAGATGGCATGATCCTAGAAACCAGAAAAAAACGGAAAAATAAATAGAGAAGAATAATTCCATCTGGAAGCCAGAGGGAAGAGCACCTGTCAATGTGCTCCATCCAGTTCAGGCTTCAGAGCAAAGAGTAGGGTGGAGAAAGGTCGAGAATAAATCTAGTGAGGAAATAATGGAAGATATCTGGGAGCCATACACCAATTTGTTTGCGCTGCATAAGCCCCTAAAACTTTGGAACAGTCCTGGGGAAAGAAGTGTGAGCACAAATTGGTTAACAGCAGAATGAGGACTTGAAATAGAAAGCAAGCTGAAGAGACATATGTTATACTTCCTGCAAAACATATGTTTTAGACTGAGAATTGTATCCACCTCATATAACAATATATAAATCCAATATTATATACACTCTATACCTGTGTATCCACTCATACACTACACATGGAATACATGGGTTTTTCCACAGAATGACATTACATTGGGGTACAAAATAGAAGAAAAAGTGCTGGCAAAGGAAGACTGAGATGAGTAAGAAATCAGTATGGGTGCGTTAAATTAGAAATGTCAAGCAAGGAATAAGGAAATGGAATTTGAAACGGCAAGAGCCACCAGTATTATGAGTTGAAGACTTCTTGACTGACACCACACCTTTCCACACAGCATAGAAATTCTTTCTGCCTGTCCACAGGCCAGGAGAGGCAATAACAAGTACCCACCCTAGGAGAAGATAAAGAGAACTCGGGTCTCTGTGAGTCACAGAAATAAGCTTGACTTTCCAATTTCTTATTCTCCTTTCCAGTGTACCTACAGGCTAGCTATGCCTGTATTCCTCACAGCAGTCTTCTCATTTAACCCATTTAGATAGAGGCTCAGTTTCATGGGTATCTATTTTCAATTTTCAATTATTGCCTATAGCTTATTCAAATTTTTGGAATTCAACCTCAATTCTTCATGACACAGAAAAGGAGATCTAAAAATTCAGTCAAATTTATTTGACAGATTATTCAGTCACTTCATGTTGGAAACTGTCACAGTCAAGATTGTTCTACCTTCTTTTCCTTCTTCTTCCTGGCATGGGGCTCTGAGGGCCTTCGGCCATTGTCATTGGCAAAAGTAGTAAAGAGGAAAAGTTCATGGTTAGTATCCTACCATGTATATTCACAGTAGACTTGCATCATTTTTTTAAATCTTCACTCAAGGATATGTTTATTGATTTTAGAGAGAGCGAAAGGGAGAGGGAGAGAGAGAGAAAGAAGTGAGAAAGGAACATCAACCAGTTGCTTCTAGAACGTGTCCTGACTGCACATCAAACCAACATTTTTGTGTATGGGGTGATGCTCAAAAAACTGAACAACCTGGCCAGGGCTATACTTGCATTTTTTTAAATTATAGCTAGTATTATTTGTTCCTTATATTATCCTCATTGACCTTGGTGATCTGTTGAGATGTAGTCACATTCTCACCTAACCTCCTGAAGGACAGTCCACACCCTTTGTTACAGGGTTCCCACATCCCAAACATGAGATTTTTCCCTCCTCATCCTTTCTACTTCACAGCATACTTTACTTTGAAAAGTATAAAATGTTCAAATTGGAGTATATAGTACATGTAATCTGTTAATATCAAGATACTATTACTTCAGGAAAAAAATGATCGTTTGAGAGAGAGGTTTTCTTTCCAACTATAAGATTATATTTCAACAAGCATGATTTTTGATTCAGAGTGATATAGGTTTAAATCCTATACTGATTACTTATTTATTATGTGGTATTGGCAGTTTAGTTAAAATTGCTAAATGTGTTTACATATTAAAATTAGGAAAAGAATATCTGTCTCATGAGATTTTGAAGGAATTTAAGGACCTGGAACACTATAACTGCTTGGTAAACCTTACTTATATTTCATCTAATTCTTTCATGATGCAGGTATATTGTGGTCAAATAACAGGAAAGGACTAACCATGAATTAAAATGTAGAAAAATTTCTTCCAGTTACTCTCTACTCTTCTTTGTGCCTCCTTTCTGGTCTTGAAAATCTCCTAAACCCAGTAGGTGAGGGAGATAATCTGGGTGAGGATTGTTGCAGAGATCTATAATTGCTCCTCTTCCCAAAGCAGCTCAGGTGCAATGAGTAGTATCTTTGACTAATATTGGTGCTATGTAAAATTAAACTTTACATGTGAAGTTTTTATATCATAAAAGAGACATTGTAGCTCAATGAGAAAGTGAAGGATTTTTTTAATATAAATCTTTTGGGCAACTGTTTAGCTACTTAGAGAAAAAGTTAACTTGGATTCTCATTTAACAGCATAAACTGAAATATGTTTCATCAGAATAAAAAAGATAACACTGCAATATCAAACTTAATTTGACCTAGTATTATAGAAATAAAAAGTGATCATTTTCCAATTTCTAAATAAGGGAGGAAGTATTCATCAAGGAAAAGAACAGTTTTCACCAGAGAAAAATACAAGATTTCTCAGTATCAGGAGTATTCTGAATAAACTTAAACATAGAGATACTGGAAAGTTATTTAACTACACATATAATGAATCATTAATATCCTTAATATTTAAAGCAGTTACATAAATTGACATGACTCCAGCATGTAAATAGACAAAAGACATGGACAGATAATTTATTTAAAAGGTACAAATGATTAATACATACTTAAAATGTATAATGTTGTTAAATGCTTAGAAAGATAAAAGTTAAAATGAGATAAAATGTTCATCTATTGAATTAAAAAATATGAGAATACCCATGTTGCTTAGAATCACCACTCATAAAATACTGGTGAGAATTTAAATTGGTATGCCACTTTGGGGAAAAATTTGACAATATTATGAAAATCCTTATAAATACTTAACATTGTTTACCCAAGAAATTTAATCTCAGGGCATACATGATATCAAAATATTTTAAAATTAGGAAAAGTTTCATTATAATAATAGCTTTAATTAATTGATTATTTACCATGTGACAGGCTTTACTTACATTATATAATTCACTTCTCACTGAAACCGCCAAATAGTTGAACCAGGATTTGAACTTACATTTGCTTCAGGTTCTGCTTGGACTCTTTATTACTATTTTATGCAACCCAAAGACTTTTTCATGATATAATAGTGAAAATTTAGTGAAAATTCAAAGGTTATAAGTAATGTAATAGTAAAATAAGATACACTAGACTCACGCCATACAATAAATTAGAGATAGTATTAAAAATTATTATTTTTAATTATTTTAAAAGAAAATAATGTAAAACAAACTTGTATATTTCTATAATTTTTACTATTTAAAGAAGATAGATACAAGGAAGGAATATAAGTTAATAGTAGTTGCTTTTGGTAAATGAGACTATACTGATTTTTTTGGTCTCTATACTTTTCCTGTTATTTTCAAATTTTTGCAATTAGATTAAATTACCTTATGTTCAGGAAAAAGCAAATTTGAGTTAAAAAGTTTATGAAGGCTTTTATGTATCTCAGGGCATAATGGAGGATGTATTGTCTTCATTAGGTTATATTCTTTGTAATATACCCTGTTTGCCAAAGGAATAATGTTTTACAGACTGACCAATCCAATCAAGAAAGATAATAGTTCTGAGGGTAGGTTATTATTAAAATGTGTAATCAGACAAAATCTGTTAATGTCTTGTTAATAAACAAGAATATCTGTACCAACATTGTGAAATATAAATAGTTGATTTGCCAGTGTTTCCACTTGTGGGGGGTTTCCAAAGAAACCCAAAACACTGGCTCTAAAGAATACATGCGGAGCTCCAGTGGCGCAATCAGTTAGCACGCGGTACTTAGAAGAATACATGCACCCTTATGTTCACTGCAGTGTTATTTATAATAGCCAAGATTTGAAAGCGTCCAAGTTTTCATCGGTAAATGAGTGGATAAAACAAGTATGAGGCGTTTACACAGTGTAATACTATTTGGCTATAAAAAAGAAGGAAATGTTACCCTTTGCAATAGCATACATGGACCTGGAGAGCATTATTTTAAGTAAAATAAGCCAGTCACAGAAAGATAATTACCATATGATTTCACATGTATGTGGAATCTAATGAACTAACCAGCAAAAATAGAGACAGACTCAGAGATAGAGAACAAACTGACAGCTCTTCAGGGGGAGGGGTGAAGCTGGAAGGGCCTGGAGGCATGGAACAAAAAGAAGGTAAAAAATGGGCGAGAACTCATGGACATGGATGACAGTGTGGTGATTGCTAGGGGGAGGAAGAGTGAGGGAAGGTGGAGGAGGGTATAGAGAGGATAAATAGTGACAGACAGAGTGACTTGGGGTGGTGAACAACAATAGGAGTACAGCGTACAAATGAGGTGTTGTAAAATTATGCATCTGAAACATGTGTAATTTTGTTAACCAGTGTCACCCCAATACATTCAATTAAAAAAAGAACACAGTTTATTTAGCTCTTGAAAATACAAGTAAGGGACTGAGAGCCAACTATTAAATCTAATAGATTTAAGTTTCCAGCATAATCAGAAAATAGTTTGTCTTAGTAATGACTTGCCCTGTAAGTGTATGTAAATGTCTAGGAAATTAAATATCTCAACAAATTGGTTGAGAGTCTCTTTCTTAAACTTACTTGGCAAAGTAATGATAATTTTTAGGTGCTAGCTTTAAAAGCCACTCAACCAGATATTTTTCAAAGACATTTCTGGAGGAAAAGTGTCATCTTTTGAGCCCTATTTAGCTTTAGAAAAGAAGCTTTACCATAAAACAGAACAAAAGCAATGATTTTTATATTTATTTTTATTTTCATAGTTACAATCCCCTTAATTCTACAATTAACATTGTAATGATTTGATTATGATCAGTTTGTGGGATTATTAACCACTCTGGATTTCTTCACACTTCATAAACTAGCAAACTTGGCATTGAGTATTGATAATAACCAGTTTATCATGGACTGTTGCTCAATATTACCAAATCTTTTTAGTTTTATTATGTCATTTCCATTAGAGTGAATAGATTTTCTATTTTTTTCCTTTTTAGCACATGTCAGGATCACATTAAAATAAATTACTTTATCACCTAGTTACCAATTATTTTTTTCCTATGCAGCAGCAGTACCTACTCAGTTTTCAAAGAGCATCAGGTTAAAAATTGTTTCTTAAGTCAATTTCCTAAGCAGGTGGAACTAGTTTAGCTAAAAAGGCACTGCTCAGTTTACCTGGTATTTTGCCAGCAAATATGTGTCAGAAAAACAGAAGCTGAAAATTTTAAAATAGTAGCCCAGATAGGTGTGGCTCAGTCAGTTGGGTATTGTCCTGAAAAGCAAAAGAACGCTGGTTCGATTGCCAGTCAAGTCACATGCCTGGGTTGTGGATTCAGTCCCCCACCTGGGTACATACAGAAGCAACTGATTGATGTTTCTCTCTCTTTCTTTCTCCATCCCTTCCCCTCTCTCTAAAACAAAATAAATAAAATCTTAAAAAATGTAAAATAGTTGTGGCTTGGCTATTATTATTGAAAATAATGACACTGAATTTGATTCACAAGTTGGCAAGGTTACGATTAGGGAAGCAGACTAAATTCAGCTCATTTGAGATAGAACTTACTCTCAGGTGACTGATAAATATTGATAGTTTGGGTGAAGTGGAGTCCACTAGCATTGTCAAAAAACCTGGAAAGGATGAACATATAGGAGAAAGTATTCCGTCTTATACAGCACTTAAGTTAAATAACGATTTAGACAAAAAAAGAGGAAGGTCATCATTTAGAACAGGGATCCTCATACCCCAGACCGCAGACCAGTACCAGTCCGTGGCCTGTTAGGAACCGGGCTGCACAGCAGAAGATGAGCAGTGGGCTAGCTAGTGAAACTTCCCATGGAATATGTCCTGTTATTGATACTGCCCCTGCCCGCCTCGAGGGAAAATTGTCTTCCATAAAATTGGCCCCTGGTGACAAAAAGGTTGGGGACTGCTGCTTTAGGACACTATTTGTTTTGCTTAAAAAATAAATATAACCCTGGCCAGGTAGCTCAGTTAGAGCATTGTCCCAATACACCAAGGTTGTGGGTATGATCCCCAATAAGGGCACATATAGTGATGAATGCATCAGTAAGTGGAAAAACAAATGGATGTTTTTCTCTTTCTCTCCCCCCTACCTCGTCTCTCTAAAAAAATCAATAAATAAATGTAAATGATGCTCATTTCCTGTGAATTAACAAATTGTTTTTCTTTTCCCACTTTTCTACTGGGTTATCTTTTTGTTTGTAGAAACTTTTCACATAATACAGCTATTACATTTTTTTTGCTTCTTTTGAATACTTTCTCTTTTGACTGGATGTAACTTTATTCATGGACTTTTAATATTGGTTCCATTGCCCTCTCGTCTCTCTGTAGAACCAACTAAACTTTGAGGGATAGAGATAAGGGAAAAAATATATTTCAATTTTTTTCTAGAGAGGTAAAATTGGAGCTCAGAAAAGCTAAATGATTTAATTAAGCCAACAGGCCAGTGTTTCCTAAAAAATTTCCCTCTGACCATTAGATATAATGATGTAAGGCATGAATAAACACACACACATACATGCACACACACAAATGATTTAGTTTAGGAAAGGCTGCATTCTATATAAGTTCTTGGTGATTAACAATGTATACTATATACCAAAGACAGAAATATTTGTACAGTAGAGTAATTAATCTATTAATCTTATTCTTAAATCTTAAAAATTAATAATTTCATTACTTATTCTTACATCTTCCTTTCATTTTGTTTATTTAAGGATTTTTGTTTTCTTTTTGCTTTTTGAGTTAAAAACTTGATACATGTATTTTTAAAATTTTTATTGTTTTTCAATAAATACCTTTTAGGTTATAAATATCCTTCAGGAACCTCATAAGTTATAGACCACAGGCTCCAAAATGGTATAATTAATTGCCATGTAGTTCTAAATATTTTGATTTTTGCATTGGTATTTCATATTTAATCCATAAATTGCTGAAGATATTTTACAAAGTATCTTATTACCCATGTATTCCCAGAAGGCCACAGTTAATTCCCTTTTTAGACATAACATGGCATGACCTGTAGAAACTGGTTTAAGTGAACTGATTTTTTAAAAATCCTAAGAACCCTGAAACACCAATCCAAAAGAACCTATGCACCCCCAATGTTCATAGTAGCACAATTTACAATAGCTCAGTGTTGGAAGCAACCTAGGTGCCCATCAGTAAATGAATGGATCAAAAAACCATGGTACATTTACACAATGGAATTCTAGGCAGCAGAAAGAAAGAAGGAGCTCCTACCCTTTGCAACAGCATGGATGCAACTGGAAAGCATTATGGTAAGCAAAATAAGCCAGGCAGTGATAGACAAATACCATATGATTTCACCTTTAATGAGAACCTAATCAACAAAGAAACAAACAAGCAAACAAACAAACAAACTATAACCAAAGATACTGAAATAGAGAACAGGCTGACAGTGACCAGAGGGGAGAAGGGAGGGAATTTCAGGGGAAAAGGGGGTTTGCAGGAACAAGTATAAAGGATACATGGACAATAACAAGAGTGGGTGGAAACAGGAGGGAGGTAAGGAGGGCTGCAGGGCTTGGGCTGGGATGGGAGTAAAAGACATAAAACTGTACTTGAACAATTAAAATTAAGAAAAAATCTGCCAGACTATGATGAAATGAAACTAAAAATATATCTCCTGACTTTTTGAGTCAGGTTTATTGACCTATAGTTTACATACAATGAAATTCACCCTGTTTATATACAGACATGCAGACACTGCTACAATTAAGACAGAGGATTTAGATCTCCCAACAGTTTCTTTGTGCCTCTTTGTAGTCTCTTGTTCCCACTTCCAGGCAACCACTAACCTCTCTTTTTGTCATTACAGTTTTGCCTTTCTAGACTGTCACATGAATAGAAGCATACGGTATGTTGCCATTAGTGTCTGTCTTCTTTCACTTTATGCATTTGAGATTCCTCCATATTGGGTGTAAGAGTGCTTCATTCCTCTTTACTGGTAAGTAGTGTTTCACTGATTGACTACAATATTGTTTGTTATCCCTTCACTAGTTGATGGACACTTACATTGTTGTTGTTTTTTTTCAAGTATTTATTTATTTAAATTATATTTTATTGATTATGCTATTACAGTAGTCCTGATTTACCCTTGTTTGCCCCCCTCCACCCAACATCCCTCATTCCCTCAGGCAATCCCTCCACCATTGTTCATGTCCATGGCTCATGTGTATAAGTTCTTAGGCTACTTCATTTCTTATATTGTACTTTACATCCCCATGGCTATTCTGTAACTATCTATTTGTACTTCTTTTTTTTGGTGTTATATATCTATTTTTTTTCATTTTTTAAAATAATTGTTGCTCAGTTACAGTTGTCTTCATTTTTTCCCCATTACTTTCCAACACCCTCCCCTCCCCCATTTTCAACATTCAATTCTCCCCCCTCCCTGCTGTCTTTGTCCATGTGTCTTTTATACATGTTCCTTGACTCATCCCCTTCTTTCCCCCAATGTCCCACTCCCTCCCCCTGGTAACTGTCAGTTTGTTCTTTATTTCCATGTCTTTGTTTCTATTTTCCTCACATGTTTGTTTTATTGATTAGATTCCACTTATAGGTAAGATCGTATATTTGTCTTTCAACTCCTGGCTTATTTCACTTAGCATAATATTCTCCAGTTCCATCCATGCTGTCGTGAATGATAGGAGTTCCTTCTTTCTTTCTGCTGTGTAGTATTTCATCGTGTAAATATACCACTGTTTTTGATCCATTCCTTTACTAATGGGCATTTAGGCTATTTGTAGCACTTGGCTATTGTAAATAATGCTGCTATGAACATTAGGGTGCATAGATTCTTCTGAATTGGTGTTTCAGAAATCCTACGGTATAATTCCAGTAGTGGAATTGCTGGGGCAAAAGGCAGTTCCATCTTTAGCTTTTTGAAGAAATTCCATACAGTTTTCTACAGGGCCTGAAACAGTCTCCATTCCCACCAACAGTGTACTAGAGTTTTTTCTCCACATGCTCTCTAATACTTGTTTTATCTTGATTTGTTTGTGATGGCCTGTCTGACCACTGTGTAGTGATACCTCATTGTGGTGTTAATTTGCATCTCTCAAATGGCTAGTGATACTGAACATCTTTTCATATGTCTCTGGACCCTCTGTATGTCCTCCTTAGAGAAGAGTCTATTCAGGTCCTTTGCCCATTTTTCAATTGGATTGTTTGTCTTCCTGGTGTGGAGTTACATGAGTTCTTTATATATTTTGGAGACCAAACCTTTGTCTGAAGTATCATTGGCAAATGTATTTTCCCATATGGATGTTTCCCTTTTGATTTTGCTAATGATTTCTTTAGCTGTAGAGAAACTTTTCAATTTGATATAGTCTCATTTGTTTATTCCTTCCTTTATATCCCTTGTGCTAGGGGACATGTTTGTGAAAATATTGCTGTGTGGAATATCTGAAATTTTCCTGCTTATGTTCTCTTCTAGGACTCTTAAGGTATTGTGACTTATATTTAAGTCTTCTATCCATCTTGAGTTTATTTTTGTGTATGGTGTACGTTGGCGGGGCGGTCAAGTTTCATTTTTTTGCACATATCTGTCCAGGTGTCCCAACACCATTTGTTGAAGAAGCTATTTTTATTCCATTTCATGTTCCGGTTCCATTTGTCAAATATTAATTAATCATAGAGACAAGGTTTTATATCTGGGCTCACTATTCTGTTCCATTGATCTGTCTGTTCTTATGACAGTTCCAGACTGTTTTGATTACAATGGCCTTGTAATATAGTTTGATATCAGGTATTATGATCTCTCCTACTTTGTTCTTCTTTCTCAAAATTGCTAAGGGTATTTAGGGTCCTTCATGGTTCCATATAAATTTTTGAAACGTTTGCTCTATATCTGTGGAATATATCATTAGCATTTTAATAGGGATTACATTTGACTATATAAATTGCTTTGTGTAGAATGGACATTTTGATGATGTTAATTCTTCCAGTCCATAACAAGGTATATACTCCCATTTATTTATGTCTTCCTTAATTTCTTTCTTCACTGTTGTGTAATTTTCTAGTACAGGTCTTTTACCTCCTTGGTTAGATTTATTGCTAGGTATTTTATTGTTCTTATTGCTATAGCAAATGGTATGTTTTCCCTAATTTTTGTTTCTCGTATTTCATTGTTAGTGTACAAAAATGCCTTTGATTTCTAGATATTGACTTTGTATCCTTCTGTTTTGCCAAATTCACTTATTAGGTCAAGTAATTTTTGGTGGAGTCTCTAGGGTTTTCTATGTGCACTACCATATCATCTGGAAACAATGACAGTTTTACTTCCTCATTTCCAATTTGGAAGCCTTTTATTTCTTTTTCTTGTCTGATTGCTGTGGCTAGAACTTAGAATACTATGTTAAATAGCAGTGGTGAAAGCAGACACCCTTTCAAAAAGTGAAAAAGCTTTTACTTTCTGCTTGTTGAGTATGACTGTGGTTGTAGGTTTCTCATGTATGGCTTTATTATGTTGGGGTATGCTCCCACTTTACTGAGTGTTTTTATCATAAATAGGTGCTGTACCTTATCAAATGCTTTTTCCACATCTATTGATATGATCATGTGAATTTTGTCTTTCCTTTTGTTTATGAAATATATTATGTTTATTGATTTGCATATATTGCACCATCCTTGCACCCCTGGGATGAAGCTCACTTGATCATGGTATATGATCTTTTTAGTGTATTGCTGGATGCAGTTTGCCAACATTTTGTTGAGGATTTTAGCATCTATGTTCATCAGCGATATTGGTCTGTAGTTTTCTTTTTTTCATTGTGTCTTTATCTGGTTTGGGGATTAGGATGATACTGGCCTCATAAAAAGAGTTTGAGAGTCTTCCATCATTTTGGATTTTTTGGAATAGTTTGAGATGAATTGGGATTAACTTTTCCTTAAATATTTTGTAAAAATTTCCTGTGAAACCATCCAGCCCAGGGCTTTTGTGTGCCAAGAGTTCTTTGATTACTGCTTCAATTTCACTAGCTGTTACCAGTCTTTTCAGGCTTTCTACTTTTGGGGGGTTCAGTATCAGAAGATTATATATTTCTAGTAATTTTTCCATTTCATCCAGGTTTTCAAATTTCTTGACATCGTGTTGTTTGTAGTAATTTCTTACAATTCTTTGTATTTCTGTTGTGTCAGTTATAATTTCTTCTCTTTCACTTCTGATTTTATTTATTTGGGTCCTCTTTTTATCTTATGAGCCTGGATAAAGGCTTGTTGATATTGTTTAGCTTTTTAAAGAATCATCTCCTCTATTTATTAATCTTTTGGATTGTTCTTTTAGTGTCTATGTCATTTAATTCTGCTCTGATCTCGATTATTTCATTCCTTCCACTTGCTCTGGGCTTTGTTTGCTGTTTTGCCTCCAGTTCTTGTAGATGTAATGTTAAATTGTTTATTTGAAATTGTTTCTATCTTTTTTAGGTAGGCCTGTATTGCTATGAACTGTCCCCTGAGGACTGTCTTCACTGTATCCCATAGGTTTTGGACTGTTGTGTGTTCCTTTTCATTTGTTTACAGAATTGTTTTTATTTTTTCTTTGATCTCATTATTAAACTATTCATTGTTTAATAGCATACCTTTCAGTCTCCATGAATTTGAATATTTTTTAGTTTTATCCTTGAAGTTTGTTTCTAGTAAGCCCTGTGATCTGAGAAAATGTTTGATATGATTTCAATTTCCTTAAATTTGCTGAGGCTTGTTTTGTGTCCTACCACATGGCCTATCTTTGAAAATGTTCCATGTGCATTTGAAAAGAATGTGTATTTTGCTTCTACAGGATGAAAGGTTCAATATATATCAGTTAGGTCCATTTGTTATTTGTACTTCTTAATCCCCTTACCTCTTCATCCTTCCCCCACACCACCTCCCATCTGGCAACCATCAAAATGCCTTCTGTATCCATGATTCTGTCTCTGTTCTTCTTGTTTGCTTAGTATATTTCAGATTCAATTGTTAGTAGATATGCATTTATTGCCATTTTATTTTTCAGAGTTTTGATCTTCTTTTTCTT